>CATIWF010089473.1:0-73939 GCA_949630135.1 Balakata baccata | reverse complement strand
CTTGAACCACCATGCTGATGTGACCAAATTCATGGTATCATTCCATTCCATCTGATGCTGCTCTCCTATTGATCTGATCTCTGCCATCTCCTCATCGTCCATCACTTGGTGCAACCCTCCTCCACCACAAGATTCAGTAAGATCTGACACCATAGGAGGCATCCCTTCTTGTGATTTTGCAATCGAAGGAACTTCCTCAGTGGCAATGGAAAGAGAAGGGGAAAGGGACGAGAATGATGATGGAGAAGAGGATGAGTAGACAGATGAAGGGTTGTTGCTGCTGTGGTAAAGAGTGGTCTCTAAGTTATTAAAATCTTGAAAATTGAGATTTAACCCTAGAGTCTGGTTTGGAAGAGGGAAATTGAGATTCTCAGGGACAGCTGAAGGAAGAGTTGGAGGATTAGACCAGTAAAAAGGATATGATGGAGGGGAAGTGGGAGGAGGTAGTGGTGCATGAGAGCTGAAAGAATTGCAAGAAAGGCTATCTAAATAATTAGAGAAGCTGGCTGTGTTTGATCGGTATATTCTAGGATTCCTCCTAGATTTTATCTTTCCTTCCTGTTCAAAACATGATGAGGGTGAAAGCTGAACTGGAAGTGATGACTGTTGCTGCTGCTGCTGTTGTTCATTGGCTTGTTTCATAGCTGCTCTATGGAACTTCAAGGCAGCAACAATCTCTCTTCTAGCCTCAGCCATATTAAGAAGCCTTTCTTGGTAAGGCCTGCTAGTGTGGAGTCTCCTCCTAACCTGTTTTTTGTGTTGCTGTGGTTGTTGGGTTTGCTGGGGTTGTTGCTTTTCACCTAAACCTTCTCCCAATTTGGTCATATTTTGGGTAGTAAAACCATCGTCATCAACAGAGCTACGGTCTTTGGGATTCGCAGTATCTTTGGTTCTTGAAGAGGTCAATTGCTTCACCAGGCTACGGATGTAAGCACCAGAGAGACGAGGCTCCTCTTTCAGCTTATTAAGTTTATCTATTTCCATTCCTTGTTTCGTTTCTTGCTTAGATGATCTACCCCTCATTTCCCTCTTTCTACCACTATCTAACTATCTATCTCTATCTCTCAGTTTAGAGAAAGAAGGTGCTGGCTGGTAGAATCATAGTTATTTTTTCTTTAAATTTTTGTATATTCTTAGGACAAAAGTACACAATGCAGAGAGGGGCAGAGGTTGATCCAGTGTACTGGTCCGAAGGGCCTCGTGGGTGTTATAAATACTAGTGGAGGACAGTCTAGGGTTTTTGATTACTTTTGGATTTTTCCCTGTTTTGGCAAACTACATTTGTTACCGTTTTATTACCCGCCTAAGTCAGCTCTTAGGATGTTTCTAGTACTTCTCTACCCTTACCCATTTACTACAATTAACTATACAAAATTTCAGCTGCTCTCTTTAGCATGAAGCAACTCCTTTCCCCTCCAAACAGGAAAACTACCCATGAAATAGAAAAGCGCAAGAATGTTTTACAACTAACAAACAAAACTTCTGGAGTTTAAACTCATATACAGTCTTACAAACAATTACAATATTATTGAGTCAAAATTTATTAACATAACATATAAACTAAAGTATCATTAATACAGCAAGCAAACATAAAATTTCTCTGTTTTTACTAATGCCTACTGCCTACGTTATATGTATATTCAAGCAATATGCAATGAATGTGAAAATAAAAATGGTGCACCGAGTACCCTTTACCAATACATCAAAAAGCTCTAGTTCAACAGACAGAGTAGGACGGTCCTCATCATTTAAAAGAGACAACAAGTGATTCCTAGGTAGGAATAAAAAGGGAGGATTCTGGAATTGATGGGAACTGAAGTAAGGTTCTTTTGATAATTATCTAGATTTTTGGGCTATAATTTCTTGATTAACTAGTCATTGTTAACAGCAAGAGGGCATTTTGGACATAAAATGCATTGATGGGTATTCTGGTATCTAGCCTGCAAGTACCATGGTACCAGGTTTATTGAAAAAAAAAAAAAAAGGTCAGCAAAAGCCTAAGGATGACTGATAGATGAAACTCCGTTACTGTTGTAACCTTCTCATTTTTTTTTCCCATTTCCTAATTTTAGGAGAATAAAATAAAAAAATAAATAAAAGGAGAGAGAGAGAGAAATTCCAATATTTTCTGTTGAAAACAAATTGTTGAACATGATTTGAGTCTGTTCATATGAAAAAGAGAACTTGGACCTTTTGTAAAGGCATTCCAGGGCATGTTAAAGACAGAAATGCTCCATACTATACTCTTTCTTTCCCTTTCATGCATATTATTTTCTTTATCACTCAACAAATTTTTACCTCAAAATTTCACTCTAATTGGTGGGGGCAGGGCCACAGGCATGGCTACTGTGCTCTTTTAGCAGAGATTTCAGGCAGTAATAACAGTGAAAATAAAACCTAGAGAAAAGAATTTATTACTGCTGTAATTATAAACAGAGCAGCAGCTGTAGTCTTAAAGGAAAATAAAGAAAAAAGAAACAGTTATATATAGAACTAATATCTAATTTTATATTGTAGTTTGCAACTGACACTGTTTGTTCACAATAATAAATTGCTGTGCATGTGGGGAGCAAATATGACATTTTATCCAAAAACTATTAGTAATTAAGCAATCCCCAAAATAAATCTCCTAAAATTTTTATTGAGACTTTTCTACCATATTATTTTAATCCCGCCAAACATGTCTTCTAGTCCTAGGAAGGGCAGAACAAGAAAGTAAAGGAGCTTCTATCTGCTCGTTTATTAATTTAAATCACTAAGGATAAAAAGAGTTATATCATAAAGTTGTAAACTATTTAAACAAGTAGTTTATAGCATTTTTTCCCCTTCTTTCTTATCGAAAAGAGCCTGATTTAGATTCAAACTCGCAATTTCACTAAGTAAACATCAATATAACTTTGGCAATTTTGCTCATCATTTTTTTAATACATTCTACATAGGTTGGGTATTGAACCTATCACCTTCCACTTTTGCAATGACTATTTCATCATTTTACTGTAATATATCAGTATAGTCCAATATTACCAAAAGTCAAAGAAGCAGTGTCAAAGATCAAAACTATTCAAGCTTCCTCTTACTGACTAGACACAAAGTTCAACAAAAAAAAAAGGGTCCAAACAAAATTTCTTTTCAAACAAGAGCTGCCTAAATTAAGCTCAGTGTCTTAATCCTTAAGCAAACCAATGATAATGTGGAAGTCCTAGATTCGGTGGTGAATTATTTAAAAATTTGAAGTCTTCAATCGTAATCAAGTTGACATAAGTTTAACTTTGAAAAAAAAAATTAAAAAATTTACTTATAATCCTAATAAATTAGATAATACAGCCTACTTCTCCAGCATGATTACCAAATGATAAAGCTCTGTTTCCATAATTGCAATTTATACCATGGATTCTGCACCCATCACATATACACTATACAGCAGCAACCACCTGTTCAGATGCATCCCACCTCTCACTCTGCCATCAGCAGTAGCACATTGTGCATTATGAGTGCTGTTGAAGCAGAGCCCGTGTGCATCTACAATAAGTGCCAATTACTTAAATTCCTAAGAGCATTTATCTATTTCTCCGATCAATTACTTAGTTCATATTATCACGATATAGCAAAGACATAAAATTTAAGAGTTAATCATCAAATTTACACTGGTCTTCCTATATTTGTGACTAATTCTAACCCTAAATGAATTTTTTACAATAAATATTGCACAATACATGATCTTCATGTACAGAGCTCAACCCAACTCAACAAAACACCTAATTAATTAAAATTCAATTAAGTTTACATTATCACTAATTATGATAAAATGAGTACACATTTTTTGGAAAGTTAAAATCCAACATGTAACTAGTAATTTAAAGAAAATAAGGGGCAGCGTGGTTATATATATATAAATTCGAGTTGCAATTTGCAAGAGCAGCATTAGGATAAAATTGGATAAAATAATAGGAATAAAGGGATATATATGGAAAAAAAATTAAACAAAAAGAAAGAGAAAAGAGAGAAAAAACAGGCTTTCTTCTTTTTTTTGCATACAGTGTGAGAGTGGATAATGATGCAGATGACATTTGCTTCTGAAATATGATGAGAAAAAAACCAGCTTCCACCAATCCCACTTCACGTTCAGATAGAAGCAAGAAAAGAAAATTAAAATTCAAAAATAAATAAATGAATGAATAAAAAAGATGGGCAATCCACGAATCACAATTACCCACTCTCCCAACCCCCCCCCCCCCCTGCATACAAATAATACTTGCAATTAAAGACCCCAAGCAGATTTTCACCATTGGATTCCATTCACACCACCAATAGAAAGATTCAGAAAATGATAAGAAAATGAAATTAAAAGGAATACTGTGATTAAACGAAAGAAATGTCTTTACCCATTTATCGTTTGATCCCCAAACCCGTACTATTCATGGGGATGAAATGAATCCAACTTCTTCTTTCAGATTTTGCAGGCCTCTGTTTGCCTGCTGCTTCTGCTCTTTTTATTTCTCTAGGGTAAAATGAATTTTTTTTAATCGCATTCATATAAAATGTTACCAAATTTTTTATTTGAATTAATTTACAGGGTATATTCGATTAGATTTTTAAAATATATTTATAGATTTTTCCTAAATTAATAATTTTTAAAAAATTTATAAATTTTTAATAAATTTTGTAGAATTTATTTTTTTATCAATGGTTTTAAAAAATAAGTGAAACACTTTTTGAAAGAATTTTATATATAAAAAATTTTTAAAAATCTAATATTTATAAAAATTAATAACTTTTTGAATATCACTTTATTTTTATAGGATTTTTATAAATTTTAATTAAATATTTTTTTATTTTTACAAATTTTTTTGAAAAATTTTTAAAAATTTTAATTGAATATTACTTTACTTTTATAAATTTTTTTAAATTTTTAAAAATTAAAATTAAATATCTCATGACTTTTGTAGGGTGTTTATAAATTATAATTGAATACTCTTAACTTTTTAAATCTATTAATTGAATACACGCTAGTACTATATTTATATAATTTTATTTCTAATATTATTTTATATTAATTTAATATTATATTTTTATAATTTTATTTCAGTATCTATAATATTTATAATAAAATTTATTACATATAAATATAAAAAATACACGTATATGCCACATTCTCCAGTAAATTTATTATTCACTCCTCCAATTAATGCTTGTTGTTAACCCAATTAATTCTCTGCTTCAATATAGTATTTTTTTTTTTCAACTTTTAACAAAATTAAATTAAGTAAATTATTTTCTATTATTTTCTCAATTATCTTCATAGAGAATATGTATCAATTAAAGAATAAAAATCTAATAAAAAATTATCATAAGTAATCCTTTTTATTTAGTATTTGACAATAATTAATAATATAAATCGTAATATTTAACTAAAATTAGAAGTTAAAAAATTGAAAGGACTCAAAATTAATTTTAATAGAGTTTATTTCAAGTGTAAAAATTCTATAAGCTTGTAAGTACATATAAATCTCAAAACAATAGTGAAATTTAATTATATATTTTGGTAAAATGATTCCTATAGTTTTTATTTTCTCTTAATAATATGATCTTCAAATGGATATGATATATTAATATTTAAATTAAATTTGTAAGTGAATTTTATTGATTTTATGAAATTTATTCATACAAAATTTAGCACGAAATTTTTGTTAAAATGAATTTCATGAATTAAATTAAAAATAAGAAAAAGAGAAAAAAATTTCATTTTTGTGGATAATAAAATGGATTTAATTTATAAAATAGAAGTAAAATAGTGAAAAATGAAAAGACTGAAAAAATAATGAGTAGAAAATGGAAATGTAAAAGTTGGGATCGCCTGCAAAAGCAGAGGGAAGGGGAGATAATGTGACGCGTCATAATCAAACGGCTAAAATTGCAAAGGACAAAATGTGCCACGTGGGCAGGTTTTGGAAGCTCCAATGGAAGTTGGCTGCCACGTGGGCGCCACAGATTGGGACAACAAGTAGGCAGCACTTGTTCTTGTCCCGCCGAAAAGAAAAGCCTGCACTGCACCCTCCATCAACATTCAATATTCAACCACTCCTTTGAACATCAACAACCATACAATTGCATGAAAATTATAAATAATAGATCTTATTATCGTATTATTAAAATTTAATTTATATTTTTAAATAAATTTTATCAATATAATTAATATCAATTTCAATTTATGAAATTTATTTAATATTTTAATATATTTTATTTAATATATTATTTGAATATATTATAAAAATAATATATGTAGAATCCATTAAAATTTTTTATTCAAATTAAATACTTTCATATTTCATCTCGAATAAATTTCATAATATATTTATTTTTTTATTGTTTTTTACAAAAATAAAAATTAATTTTTCTTTTTTTATTTATACCAAAAATCTTTTCAACTCTACTGCAAACTTTTTATCTCCTTTCTTTAGTTGATTTTCTAGTTTCAGTGTCATTTAAAATTCTCACTAATTTTGTGATCGATCACTATCAAGTACAATGACCGCCATTAATGCAAATTGCTTCAATTTCCACAATCTTTCTTCTTCTTTTTCAATGTTCGTTTTGATTTTTTCTTTATAATTTGTTTTATAAATGGATTTAAATACATTTCGATTTTTGTTTAATTGAATTTTTGTTGATTTGTCATTGATTGCTGAGTGATTTATTGATTTCAATTATTATTTGTTTGTGTTGTTGATTTTTTTATTTTTAATTATTTTTTTGAAAATCACTAAAATATTTTCAAAATATACCAAAAGTATCCTCAATATATACTGGATATATTTTCATATAATTCTCAAATGTATACCGAAATATTCTCAAGATATATTTAAAGTATTCCCTATAAATTCATTATAGAGAATTCTCAAAAAATTCTCAAGATATACCCAAAGTATCCCTAAGTTATATCTAAAGTATTCTTATTCGAAATATTGTTAAGAAATTTTCAAAGATATATTGAAGTATCCACAGGATATTACAAGAGAATTCCTCTCAATAAATTCTTTAAAAATTCTCAAGTTATATACAAAGTATCCACATGGTATACGCAAAAAATTTCTGCGATATTTCTAAGGAATTCATAAGGTATGTCTAATGTATTTCAAAAAGTATATCAAACTGTTTTTTGATATATTGCGATATTTTAAATTTTGATTGAATTTTATTTTTTTTAATGATTTAATTGTTTTTATTTTTGTTGTTTGCTTTTTGTAAAAATCAGACTAAGATATCCCGAAAATATATTAAAAATATGACGAAGATGTACCATCTGAACATATTTTTAAGTGATTTTGAAATTTAAATACTATTATAATTATTGAAAATACTTTTCCATCAAATTACAAAAAAAATATTAATAGAAGATAAAATTGTAATTATTTTTCAATTTTTCGGTATTTATGAAAAATTCTCTTTCATCTTTTGTAAGGTTTCAATACATCCATACAAGTTACATTGCAATGTCATCTTATCTTTTGAAATTCATCTTGTAAGCCGATATTAATGTTCTTATCCTTATTTTTTTTAATAATTTTCTTTTCTCTTTAGACCATAATTTATTAGAATATTTTTGTAATTTCCACCTAGTTTTTTTTTTTTAATTGAAACGTAATTTCCACCTAGTTTTACTCTGTTTTTGTTCCCATGGACCCTTTAGCTACGGCTGAGAATTCAGTTATGTCCAGCTCAATATTTAGTGAGAATTATAATTCAATAAAATTGAAAAATAAATAAAAATTTTAATTTAATTAGGATTTATTTTTTAATTTACATAATTAAATTAAACCCAATGAAATTATCAGCCGTAGATAACGATTTTTAAAATTTTAAGTTAAAATCTTTATTTATGTTGACATGGATGATAAAAAGTGAGAATGGGAAGGACTATAATAAAACTTGCAAGACATTGCTCTAATTAATGCTCACGACCGATCTTTTTTTATTTAAATCAAGTCATAAAATCATAAAATTAATTTAATTATATTTTCTATACGAATTACTTATTAGAACGATTGAATTAATTTATAAAAACTGAATTTTAATTAATTTAAAAAATTGAAGAATAATTTATTTTCATTGTCGAAAATTTTGAATATGATAAAAACTTGAACATCCGACGTAATTCAATTAAATAATTTTCAAACATAGATTTTATTTTGTCAATAATCATCTATTGGGGCTGGGTTACCCTAATCCAAATATGAACAGAGCCTTCCACGATTCTCTTCTTCCGCGTTCTTCAATTCCAGTTTGACTTCCTATTATACATATTTCATAATTAAAACGCTTTCTTAATTTTTTTAAATATATTCTTTATGTTCTATTTTTAATTAGCTTTGAATTTAGAAAAAATATGAGCGGTCAAACTAAATTATTTTTTACTTTTGAAAACTCACAATTGTCAGAAAAAATAATATGCAAAATTGTTTAGTATAAATTTATAATAAATAATTTTAAAATTTTATATAACATTAAAAAAAATTAGAAAAAAAATATTTAAATTTTATTAATTATATAAAAATAATAGATAAATAAAATTTCAGATTTTTTTTAAAATAATGATCAAAATATAACGGAAGGAGTTTGTAATAGTATATATTTATACTATTTTTTAAGTTGTCTTGGTAAAAAATATTAAAAGTATATTTTTATACTAACTATTTATACTTTTGATATAGAGATTTGACTAAATTTTATTTATATTTTCTTTTTTTCTTGAGTGCAATTAAATAATTTTCTCAATTTTTTATTTTTATTTTATAGATATGTATATATATATATATATAAAAAAGAAGAGGGCTTCTGTGGTGCACCGGGTGTAAATTACACTTGATACTTTAGGACTATTGGATCATCAACTTTTAATATCAACCATTTATTATCAACGGATAAGATTAAAAGTTTATAATCCAGTGATTTTAAGGCATCCGGTGTAAATTACACTGGGTGCACCGTAGAATTACTCAATTTACACTGGGTGCACCGTAGAATTACTCAAAAAAGAATGATAAATGAATTTTGATATCATTTATTGAATAGAAATAGAATAGTAATTAATTCAGAGGGGGGTGATGGTGCAGGGTGAGGTTGCAAGCCCAAAGTGTAAGGTCATTTTCCGCTATTATTGGGGGGGTGGCGGTGGGACCATCTCCCATTTTCATATTTTCATTATGCCATCAACACCGCCACCACACTATATCTCTCCGCCCTCCCCTCTCTCTAGACTCTAGAGAGGAAGAGAAAGCCCTTTGGTGTGTCTTCCTTCTAGAAGTTAAGAAGAAGGAAACCGGAAGAAATATCACCAAACAAGCCCTTATTTTGATTTTCCTTTTTCTAATGACAAGTTGCAACCAATAGAAACCAACCAATATCAATCTTTCTATCCCAAAAAAAAAAAAAACAATATCAATCTTCCATCCTTCCCACCAGACCAAGAAAGGGATTTCACCTTCTTATTATACTCCATCCTCCCTTTTCAACCCATTCCGCAATTACATAAAGAGAAATGCAACACCTTTTAATTTGTACTGACTATTATATAATATTTATACTCTATTCGTTCATCTATTTATTTTATTAAATTTATATTAAAAATATAAGTATTTTATATTAGTTTGAACAAATTAAGATAAAAAGTGCTAGAACAATTATATTAAAAGTCTTTATTTTTAATTTCTCATTCACTTTCTATTATGCACTTTTAGTAAAAAAAATATATATTTCTTTTTTTATAAAATATTATATTTATTATAAAAACTAATAATATTTTATAAGTAAAAAGATATATATCTTTTTTATATTAGAAGTAATTGTTGTGAAAGTATTGCTGACATTTCTCATTAATTATAATACTCGTTAAAGGTTTTCTCACAAAATTTAAGTATAAAATGACTATATTACACTATTTTAGAAAGATTAAAGGTAATTAATAGATAAAACTTATTCCAAAAATTAAGACATAAATAAAATTGAAAAAAAATAAATTTATTTTTTATTGGTAATATAAAATATCAATAGGAGTAAAACAAATTTTATTTTATTAGACAACAGATAGAACAAATAGAACAGAATGAAGTTACAACAAAAATTTAATTATTTCATAAAATTCAAGTGAAATTAGTTCACATTTTATGGAATGGAGGCATGAAATAATTAATTTTTATCTTTTTAAAAATAATATTTAACGCGCATTCATATATTCACATAAATATGAGAGAAATAGCACTGTTGTTTAATTAATAACAAGGGCAATTATTATTAGGAAGAATTACTATTTATTCAATTCAATGTAATTTGATGTAATACATTAATATTTTTTAATATTTAAAAAATATACGATTTGCTATTTCTATTTTAATTTTGTCAAATTATATAGTCTTTATGTTAAATTTTAAGATATTTACCATTAGTAAAAATTATTTCCTTTTGCTCGGTTGATATTTGTATAATATGTCAAATTTCAAGAGGTATTAATATAATAAATCAAACTTACAAGGAGGTATTAGTGTAATATATCAAACTTTTAGGAAAAAATTTTTAAATCTCAGAAAATATTATAGTATATTATGTTAAACCACATAAAATAAAATTGTATATTTTTCAAATATTAAAAATACTAATATATTATGTTAAATTATCGTAAATAAATAATAATTATTATTATTATTGTTATTGTTGTTGTTGTTATTTGTTACGAGCTACATGGTTTGATTGTAGTGGAGCTATGTGCAAATTGTGTAGGTGATAAGATGATAAAATTGTTTAAATGCAAGCACATGATAGAGGATGTAGGTGGCATGCATGCAAATTTTGTCACAGACGTGTGTGTCCCTCTGCATGCATTCAAACATATTACTATGCCCTGTCCACAATTCACATTTATATTTCCTTTTTCTTTTATTTATCTTCAATCCAATTTATAATAAATTTTTTTAAAAAAAAATGAATTCCTATAGAGATTTAGCAGAATTCCTCATTGATACTATTGATTCCTTATATATAATTAGTGGCGGAAAAACTTTTATTTAAGGGTAGATAATTGTATTATCTTAATTTTATAAAATATATGTAATAATATATAAATTTATATATTTTTTAAGATTTATTTTCTCTAAAAAAATGTTACAATTTTATATTAACTTAGGTTTTTAGTTCTTTGCAACCCACGTTAGTACAAAAAAAAATTAAAAAAAAGTTTTTTTGTCTTTTTATTTTGGTAAGATACATCTGTTTAAGATAAATATATAAAAATGAGACATATTTGATGAGTGGACTAGATACATATGATAAAAACAGTCTATCAGAGCCACTTATATGCGACTCTTTTTGTCAAAACAGCCAAATCTAAAATGGTCAAATTCGCTAAATTAAATGCGAATGTTTTGACAAAAATAGATAAATATAAATAGTAAAATATTATTGATTAATCTGAATATGACTATTTTGAGGGAAAGCAGTGCATCGGAGTGTACCTAAACAGCTTTGTTTTTGTCCCTCTACTAAAGGCAATATACCAAATTAAACGGCATCGTGTGACCATATTGATCATATACGACTATTTTCAAGAAAACAGTTGCATTTAATCATTACCATAAAAAATATTTTTTAAAAAAATTGGATGTATCTGTTTTTGTACAACAGATTTATCTGAGACAAATTGAATATATCTATTTTTAATAACAGTTGCATATGATGTGTCTAATACAATTGTTTTTAATAAAATAGTCACATCAGAATTACATTGTTATAATTTTATTTATAGAAATGTTACTGCATCCACTTTATATATTTGTTATGTTTATAACAGATACATATGAACTTTGCTTAATATATATTTTGTATTAGTGTCATAACTTAAAAGTCATGATTCGGCCACTATATATTATTCGATTATAATTAAAAAGGAAAAAAA
Source organism: Balakata baccata (assembly GCA_949630135.1). NCBI lineage: Eukaryota > Viridiplantae > Streptophyta > Magnoliopsida > Malpighiales > Euphorbiaceae > Balakata > Balakata baccata. The sequence goes on along the minus strand of CATIWF010089473.1, from coordinate 61,998 downwards.
ATTTGGCAATATACAAAATATTCAGGATAAAACACAAGTCAAGATGTGATCAAATTCAATCAAAGCTGGTAAGGTTGATTTTGGATTATCTAATATATGTTAAGATGAGATTTGTTTCGTTTAAACTAAAATTTTCTTCTTTTTGTAATGTAACCTTCCTTGTATGTATGTGCGTAATCCATATTACCAGTCCAGTTTCTTCATATCCCTATCCATCCTGAATATCATTAAGAGGCTCAAAAAGCTGATTTTGGACTAAAAGCAGGTTTATATATGATTTAGTTAATGACAAAGAAAGCAATCTCCAAAATATGAGTTTAATATCTTTATGGTATACCAAAAAGGTATTCCTACTTTATATTATATACATAGCATATAGTAAAAAATAAATAAATTAACAAAATAAGAAAAAGTATAAATAAATGATTTGTATTTTTTGCGATTTTTAAATAAAAATTCGCATTAATTTTTTTGACAAAATAAAGTATGTGGTTTACTCTATTTGTAAAAAAAAAAGTATATATTGTCATTATCTATGTTGACAAAAAAGTGTTACATCATCGCCACAGTAATACCACTTAACGTTTTCATGGTAATATATCTTTTTTTTGCTAACAAAATAAATTATGGACCTTATTTTGTCAAAAAAATAATATGGACCGTTATTTAAAAATTACGAAAAGTACAATCCACTTATTTGTATTTTTCCCAATAAAATAAAAGATAAATTATAAGAAAAAAATGATGAACTTTATATTTTATTACAGTTATATCCAATTCTTTTAAATTTGAATACTAAATGGTTGCAATTTAATATTACTATATAAATGCACCAAAAATCTTCTGTTTCAAGTATAAAAAATTTCAAATTGGATTTTGGACTGTACAAAATGGTGCTGTTTTTGTACATGTGACAATTTTTTTCACATCAGATTCACTGTGTATACCACGTGATTTTTTTATGTTTTTTATGTCATCGTTATGTAGGTTCGGAGTGAGATCCAGTTCATCGAGACAAAATTTGTTACAAAATTTAAAATATATATAATTAAATTTAAATTTTAAAAAAATTGGATATCATGTGATAAAGTGTAAAATTTATAATTTTTTTTTTTTTGTAATTTACTCAAAAATAAAAGCTATCTTTCTTTCTTTTAAACCCTAAAGTAGTCGCCGTCTCAACATCAGCAGATCCTCCACTCTCATCTTCTGATTCTGCCTCTGATCACGCACGCTCTAGCATCCAGTGGTTCTTCTTTTCAAGAATGGGCGGAAGCGAGAATATGTGGTTAGCACCATGCGAAGGTTAATTTTTTACAATTCAATCTATAAATTACTAATTTAAATTATTCAAGTGAAAATCACTTCTTTGAAGATTTATTGATATGTTACTTTTTAGTTTTTTATATTAACATTTCATTTCAAATAATCCATTACTACTTTTGTTTTTATTGAAATATATTGCAAATAAAAAATAGAAAAGTAAATAATTAATGAATTAGTTTATTATTCTGGACTCAGATTTATCCAAACCAACCAACTTACCAAATTGGTTTCGTCAGCCTTTTGGCCCATTCCTATGCAATTTGTGGCCGCCTACTCAGCCAACATACCATCGTACTGGGCTATTGTAGGCAAGTTTTTGGGAAATTTTTTAAAATGCCAAAAACTTCCAAAACAAAATGTCATAATACAACCACTTATATCTTTTTTGGCAAAACTATACTGTGATTAAAAAATATTACAAAACTAATCAATCTCAAAAAGTCAATCCAATATATAACAGCAAAAAAAAAAATATGCATTCAGTATATCTCTTATATATTTTAGATATATTTTAGTTCAGTATTTTTATGAATATCTTGAATATACTTAGTTTGGTATACATAGAATACTTTGGTACAATATATTTTGAAAAAACTTTAGGTATATCTTAGAAATTTATTAAGAATATATTAAATATATTTTGAAAATAACTTGAGAATTCCTTATGAACACTTCGGATATATTTTGAGAATATTTTAAGTATACTTTAAAAATTTCTTAAAAACACTTTAAGATTGCCTTGGGAATACTTTTGGAATTCCTTGGGACTACATTAAAAATATCTTGAGATGAGTATGCTTTAGAAATTTCTTACAAATACTTGGGGTGCACTTTGGAAAAATGTACCAATAAAAATTAATTCAATTACTGCACTGTGATATAAACACATAATAATGAATCAATATGCAAATCGCACCGTCAACATAACAGTCCCTACCTCCTCCGACCCCTTTTGTCTTCTCTGTAATGAGAGCTTTCTCGAAGAATATGAAAATCCTAATCCTAATATCGCAGTGGAGAAATAATAATAATAAATTGAAAAATAAGATAAAATGTAAAAAAATTTGATTAAAAAAAAAGCGGTGATAATTTTGAAAAAAAGGTTAAGGTTAGGTATTTCATGTAAATTCTCCAAAATTTTCCACTATATTTGCATAATTGTTTTTCTTTTTCTTTTTTGTATTTTCATATTTTATATTAATTTTTCTTTTTCTTTGCCCTTTGCCAATTAGGATAAAGGAGGAAAAAGAAGAAGAAAAATTATTGAATTTTTCTGTTTATAATTGCAAGCATGACGTCTATATCAACATGATAATAAAAAATAAAAAATAAAACAAAACAAAAGGAAAAGAAAAATTGATGACATCTATATATCAATACGATCCACTTTATGCTTAGTTAATCAAGTTCTACGTAATATGGAAATTCAATTATTATTAATTCATGAAACAAGTACTTGGATTCTTCTTCTTTTTTGACATAAAATACGAATATTCTAATTTCCTATATTTCTCCATTTTAAGAGTTGTGTCAGGATTGTTGTTGAGTAAAAAAGAAAAAAGTTGTACAATTTTTTTGACTAATTTTTTATAAACCATTTTTTTTGAATATATATTTAAGAAAAACATATATTTTATTATCTCGTTTTTAAAATTTAAAAATAATTTTTTTTCAAAAATATTTTTTCCAAATAAACTAAGGTGTACTCTCGCAAATTCTTAAAATTCTGTCTGCCTAGATATCGAAAAGTTTTTCCCACTCCTCCAATGATTATACTGACTAAAAAAACATGTAAAAGCAATAAAATTAAAAATATGGTGTCTATGTAGATTTTCCAAAAAATTCGAGAGAATTTGTTTTGGTAAGTGCAACTGCTAATTTGTTTATTGAGAAAAAAAAAAAAAGCTCCAATAAACGATAACTTTGCATTTTTATGTTATATGGTTTTGATTAAATTATAGCCCCGTTTGATTTAGCTATTCAATATAGTTGATTGCTATTAATTAATTAATAGTTAATTGATATTGATGTTAATTGAACTACTACTGTAAAATTATTAATATAAATATAATTTATATTATTCGAAATATATATATTTTTATATGATATAAGTAAATAATATAATTATTTTATATAATTAAGATAATAAAAATAATAAAATTTAATTAATTATAAATAAAATTTTAAAAATGTATATGTATATTTATAAATAAATTTAATATTATTAAATAATATATAAAGCAATTAGAAATATATTATAAATAATTTATTGATTGAAAAATTCAATTTAATGAAAATAAATATTTTATAATTAATAAAATATATAAGGTAATATAGATCAACTCAAAATAAATTTTTTTTAAATAAAATTTTTTTAAATAATAGTTGATTGAAGTTAGAATAGCTATCATCTATTAATTAGAAAATCTTACCATACATATTTTAACTCAGTTATGAACTCAGTTATTTTAACTCAATTATTTTAAGTTTGAAAAACTATTAGTAAGTTTAATCAAACACCCTGTCTCAAAGATGACTAAGCAATTCTGAAAAATAGCTTAAAATTATGGAGTCAAAGCTCATTAATGGCTGGATTTGACATTGAGTGGGTGTGAATCGGCGGTAAACATGCTATTTCTGTCTCACTAGACTGAAGGAGCCTAAGCACACCATGTTGCTATTAGCGAAAGAGAATTGTTTTGAACCTAACTCGTCACAAATCATAAACAGACAAAGAAACATAGGAGTTTCCGCCCAAAACAAAAATTAAACATTGGAATTATCATATCCTACCTTAATATCCAGGCCAGCAATTTCCTTACAACTCCATATATATCTAAAGAACTTCCAAGTTTCTCAATCAATTCACTTGTCACACAAAAAATTTCTCACATTTTTTGGTGCTATAACTTGTTTACAACCTACTACAATGGCTAGCTTCCTTGCATCCCCTACATTTTCCCTTGCCACCCCAAGGGTCTGTGTCCCCATTGCCCAGCAAAGTAGCTTCTCCATCAATGTGGGTAGTAGTCATTTCTCATATATATATATATATATAGTAGCTGATAGAATATGAAATCTAATGCAGGGAGGATCCTTGCATTTTGGGCTAAAACGTATTCCAGCCATTCGTTTGTCAAAGGCAGCTAACATTTCTTCCACCAGGTCTAAATGCTTCAGGACTACCATTTCATGCTCAGTAAGAAATTCCTCAAGCAATAATTTTCCTTTTATTATCTTTTTCCTCCCAATTTAGATGTATCTATTTGGTGAAGCTTACAAAGATATTAACTAGGCCCAAGTAGAAACCCTGGAAGTCGTTCAGAGCACAATTGCCAAGCAATTGTCTATTGATGTTAGCACAGTGACTCCTGAAACTAAGTTTGCTGATTTGGGTGCTGACTCACTTGACACTGTATGTTCCTTTTTCTTAAGAAATGTAAAGTTTTCTAAATCATTATAGGACATGGAAGCTGAGGCATGTATGATTTACAATTGAAATTTAATAGGTGGAAATAATGATGGCTTTGGAAGAGCAATTTGGGGTGTCAATTGGAGAAGACGGAGCCCAGAACATTGCCACTGTTCAAGATGCTGCTGATCTTATTGAGAAAGTGAAGGCAACATCTGTTTAGCTTAGATCAGATTGCTCCCATAAACATGGAGGACAGAAACTAATACTCTGGTTTTTATTATTTCACAAGTGCAGCAACAACAGAAATCCAAGTGGGCTCATTTGCATTTGGCAAAATTTTCCCCTTTCTTAATTTTAAGTTATCGAGTTAGTTATTTGTTCCTTATCTTCGAGGGGAAAAAAGGTATAATGCATGGTTGGATGAAATTGAGCTTCATTTAGAGTTTCAGCATTTGTACTTTTTTGTTGGATAAGAGAAGTTGATCAACCAAATTCTACAAAAAAAAATGTTGTCGTGAAGGCAAATTTGCCAACATTAAAAACAGGCAATGATGCAAAAATACATGCAGAAGTAGTAACAGTTTTAGAACTTAGAATCCCACTTAACTGTTGTGATATCCTAAATTCCTAATATTGCATCATATTTTCCACAGGTTCTAATAAGAGTATTCCAAGTGGGTCAAGGTCAATATATCAGAAAAAAATCTAAAAGATCAACAAACAGCGCCACAGAAATGCAAATAGGGAACAAATCTACCATCAGAGAGGGCTTGTCCGTAATGAACTTCCACCATATCTTAAGGCAAACATTCATTAGCCAACAGTTGATACTCGTATGAATCAACATATATCTAATTATGTAAACGCATACAAGCAACAAGGTGAAACTGTACTTATAGTATATATACGTAAAACCAAAATTTACGCTTACAAGAAATCCACATAATCAAAACTATTGTAATTGCACCGTCATATGTACCTTCAGATAAATTGCTATTAGCTCAATCTTCAAAGCGTCTGAACCAGTCACTGATGGTTCTGGAGAGGGCCCTAGTCTCACTCATAGACAGTGTCTTAAGCCCCTGTGCAATGGCATCTGCAGGTGTGTACACGTAACCTACTTGCCATTTCGGTTCCTATGGAGTCGCAACAAATAAACTTGTTTAGTCATGGATGTCCATGATAAACTAGCTCCAGGCTTTCAGCAGGAAAGAAGTGCATCAGAATGTACGAATTTCAGAATCGCAGCAAAGGTCATAAATACTTGACATTCATATTTCCTGAACTTTACAATAATTGTACAGCTGAGTGAAAGATACATGGACAATTAAGAGAAAGATTGTTTAATAGCTATCATGAACACTAATGTCAAAGTGTATCCCATCCTAATAGAGGGGACAAGTGTTAAATGTCTTGTTTTTGTTCCCAATGAATATCAAATTTATTTAAATGGTTCTGGAGAGATGTGTTGTTTCCTTCACAATTGAGTTTCTGGAGGGTTGACAGATGAAAATGGAATTACTTGTTGAGTTGAAAAATAAAAAAACAATAGATTCAGCAAGCATGTGTTGACAGAGAGAGGGTATGTATAGTATACCTGTATGCACGGTGTGATATGGTTACCGTTTAATTGGACCTTTTCTATTGTCCCTCCTATGGACTCAACACGAGGCTTCAAGGTCTCTTCAAGGAGATCTGTTTCATCAATTGTATCAGAACTGAACTTCACCTGTGGCAACAAACACATACACCAGTACATATAAAGCTATACGATTACATAAAAATTTAGGGATACACAAGATAAATGGGGCTAACCATTAATAAAATTAATTCTGGAGGACACAGGGTATCATACATACCAATAGTGTGTTTGGTACATTATAGGAATTCTTGAAACATTCCCGGTTTTCAGAAGGTTTGGGCTTGAACTCTGATACCCCTTCCGAAACCTGAAGAAATGATACAAAGTTTAGATGTAAAAGATCAAAATTCACCAAACTGACAGCCATTATTGTTTTGGACAATTACTTGAGGTAAATGCACTGAAGGAAAATCAAAGTAAAAAGTATGTTGTATCCATTCATTGAATCTTAACGACTCTTCAAAAAATTCATATTGATTTATCCATATACACAAAAATATATATGGCAGGAATGCTTTGATTGGGCACTTAGTCAATGTTAAACACAGAAAGCAAAACCATTCTAGCAGAAACAGGCATCAGCTATTAAATATGATCACTCAGATGTTGAAATTCAATATCACTTCACCTGATTCAATACTGAGGGCAACTGATCAACAAATTTGGTCAACGATGTCAGGAATTCCCGCTCACTCTCTGGTATTATTGCTCCAGCAGTATCAATTAGCATTTTCCATGCGTCTCCTGAATGTTTCACCATAAACACAGGATCACATCTCCAAAGCCACACAGATTGGTTTCTAAACAAGCAGAAACTATGTGATTGGTTGACATTTTGACACTGTAGAAATTATTAGTCTAGATCAAAATATGTAGCTCGGGAACTCTACATCAATAAAGGAATAAAATCTCCGGTGACAATTAGTTATAGAATTAAATGGATGTTCCACGCATTAAGGAGCCTTATAAATCAATCCGAACCTGATGCATGTGAAATTTTCTCCAAAAGGAACAGGTGACCGAAAATCTAAGTTGAGAACTTGTTATAATACAAAACTACATTGGCAAAATCAAGTTGTGAAAGCCAGAAATCCAGAACCCATATGTGAGTTACCTGAGGCACTCCTAGCCATTGAATATATAGGTGATGCTTCCACAAATGGCATCATCTGATTAACAAGTGGACCAAACTGCAGATAAGCGTTAAAAACATTAAGACCGCTAGGTTAATTAGAAAAAGATACTTATGTTTTGTAACTGCATCATTATGATTGACCAGAAGGTGTACTACAGCAATATAATACAGCTCAACATGCAATTTTACTTCTTATCCATTATCAAAACTTGAGGTTTTTGAGCTGTAATTTATAATAAATTTTATCAGACCAGAGATAACTTCAGTATCATGAAAATGAGAAACACTGTGCTGATGCGAAATTGCTGTGTGTACACTACTGGAGCGTCATAAGGATTTTTTTATAAATTTCAGTAACAATATCCATATTCTGTTAGCTCAACAAAAAAAATAAGGGAAAATTATTATTTACTCCCTCTAGTTTGACATAATACACTAGTACCTCCCTGAAGTTTGAAAATTATACGAGTTACTCCATATAGTTTGACAAAATACACTAGTCCCTCCCTGAGATTTGAAAAAGAATATAATACACTAGTAAAAAGGAATATTCTCTTTTGCTCGGAAGAGTATTAATCTAGTAAATTAAATTTGCAAGGGAGTACTAGGGCAATATGTCAAAATTTCATAAGATAAATAATATAACTTTTAAACCTCATGGGGCACTAGTGTATTATGTCAAACTACAAAGAGCAAATAGTAACTTTCCCAAAAAATAAAATAATAAATAAGGAACTAAAGACTACAAGCCATTCACGTCTTATAAAAAATAAGCAATATCAATTTGCTAAACATTTGCCCCACACCCTAGCACATTTATCTAACACATCTATTGTTTGGAGAGTTGATATTTGACATTGATATTATTGCCAATAAGAGCATCACATCCGTCCATAAAGGGAGACACCCATTATGGCCTTTCATCCATTCTTGCTGCAAATCAAACATCCAAAATTATTCTTCCTACATTTAAATGAAGAATGCTTCAACAAGCACCTATTTGTATAAAACGCCAAATAAGTCAACCACCAATAGGAAACAATTATGGAGCAGAACTGATTTGTAACCTATAAAAGTTAGTTTCACCTTAGATTTGCACATAAACAAGTATTTCACAAAAAGACTAATCCTTGACAAAATTCCTTATAGCAGGAACCACTGTAATTCCTTTTTGCGCAATCCTAGACCTGAAGTAATTCACCAAGCAAAAAGGCAGTCTGATGGAGGTACACCAGAGATTTGAAATTAATGAAATATTAGTGTATTTACTCATATATTGAAGCCAGCCATTCAGAAACCTAAAGTTTACATCTCCTTTTAAGATTCTTAAGGTTAAATGGCAATTAATCAGAAATGATGCCATCACATCAGCACAACCACAAAACTTGCACACACGCATACACAAAGCAGGAAAAATATTAGATAGCTAAATACCTGCTCAAAGTATGGTACCGCCTCCGTAGCAGGCCTGTTGTTGAATGAGATTATGACATTAGCCTTACAGAAGAGATAATACTCTTGTTACACTCCAAGAATTGCTTCAGTTATTTTAAACTAAAAAAGAATAATATGCGTCCTGCTTCCACAAGCTAAAACTAAACTTTCTTAGGCTACAAAATCTTGAAGAGCTAGTATAGTATGGAAAACCAAACCTTCGGTATCTTGTCACAGAAATAACTTCCAGTGAGAACTTGGAGAAGTGCACCATTGCTGCAGAATTCATGTAAAACAAGAAACTCGGTGTTAATTGAGTATTGGAAAAGTTCCACAGTGACAAACTCGTAATGAAATAATAGAATGGTAGAACTGGTATCTAAAATTGCATAGGAAACCACAAGCTGCCATGGAAAAAAAAAAGGTTTAACTGCTGCCAATTGCCATAATTGAAGTGGATAGTCAGGCAACAAACTCACCTATGACCAACAGAAAAAACAGGAAGGCCAACGAGTTGGGCAGCCGTTAGAGCACCAGGTAACCCAGATGTCAGTATTGAATCCAGGCAAGAATTAAACCTTTCATACACTTGGTTCGCAGCATGAGCATGATCAAAGGTGACATTATAAGGCACCAAAATAACAAGAAAACCTTCCTTTGCCAATTGCTCTATCAAGTAGCTATTAAAGAAAAAAAAAAACACACACACACACACACTATTTAATCTAATGCAATAGGGAAACAATGCAAAAATTAAAAAAGATGGATTAAGGTATGATTACCCATAAGTGACTTCAGGGACAGCTCCAATGAAGGCACCACCCAAAAACTTGATAATAGCGCGTGGGTTTTTGCCTTTACTCGGAGGCATCACCAAACAAGAATCTATCACAGTATATGTTTTCTTGTTATTGCTATTACTACTAACAACAGTAATACTTCTAAAGAAGCTGTCGCTGCCTCTGCCCACATACCCATCTGAAACCATTTTCGTAAACGAACTCCTCGCTCTTCTAGCATGGTAGCAACGTTTCCATGGAGAGAAAACTGGGCGGCACTTGAACGACCCAATTTGAATATTTGGGAGCTCATATACAGTAAGATTCTTGGTAGAGATGGAACTAATAGAGGTGGCCAATTCCATGGTCAGTGTAAGCACAGCGAGAGATGAATAGTTCTACTACTGCTGACGTCTGTCGATGAAGCTTGTTAAGTGGAAAAATTATGGTGGAATAAGTGGAGAATTAACGTATGCTGATGATTCCGCCACGATTCTGTTTTGGGTTCCACTTGTCTAAGCGAATCAAGCAATATGGGCGGAACTGGCCCATTTGAATATCAACGTGTTGAACTCTTGATAATGGACCTTATTCAGCCATACTAGAGTATTACTCTACTCAAATCTTCATTCATTTATCTATTTCTTGTACTTGAAAGCACCCAATTTGATAATTGTGATAAGCCCCAGAAGTAATAATCTAACTTCTCCGAACTCAATTTGATAAATGTGAATCGATAACTTGATATGAAAGAACATTTCTTTTTCACTCTACGAAAGATGAAAAATACACTTCATTTAGTTAGAAATTACACCTGGAAACTCATTCTACAAAAGGGACTCGAAAATCCTCAAGAACTACATAAAGCAGGACGTAAGTAGGCCAATATTTGTCAAGCCATTAGCGGAAAAATTGCATCTCCCCCATCAGCAGTACCAAGTTATTTGCTAAGGACCATCAAGAAAACATATGAGCCGAATTGCACGATGAGGTTTAGCTCATTCCATCAAGCAAAATGACCGAATGTTATGCAACCTGTGATACAATCTAATTTGATCTTCTTTAGGCTTTAAAAGGCAAATGCAGAATCCACCAACTTAAGAATTTCAGTATGGATTTAAAAAAAAAAAAATCACAAGGGATAAGCTATCAATAGATGCACAGAAGCCATGCAAATGTAACTCAAGCTGGGCCATTACAAGCTCTAGCTCAACTGTCACTCTTGCGAGCTAGTCCATGAAGTCGTTGCCAAGCAAGTATATCATTCAAGAATTAAACAACAAGGTGCTAAAACTAGATCAAGATACAAAGTAATCTTATGACATTCAATAATATATAAACATGGTAGTATTACATTAATTATTGATTATGAATCTAGCAAGTGACTGTCATCTAAATATAAAGGTATTCACCACCCCGTACAGCATTAGCAGCACCTTTCCTCTCTTCTTCAGCCTCTTTCTCCCGCTCTTTCCAGCTTTCATATGCATGATCATCAGTTTGTAGCTCATGCCGGCAAATTGGACAAGAATTGTGCTCTTCCTGCCAAGAGATTTGCTTATCAGTAAGTAAGATTAACTTGCAACATTTTTCAAGCAATGCAGTTTAACTGTTTGGGAGTAGAAAAATTCAATGCTATGTCCATATCTGAGAATTCTGCTATTTAAGTTTACTTTATGGAACTTTACCAGCCACGGCTTTAGACAAGGAGGATGGAATGTGTGTTTGCATGGCAGCTCTTGCATCTTATCATCAAACACCAAATTCTCCTTACAAATTGCACACTCTGCATCCTGTCCTAGCTTGGCCAAGATTTCCTCTGTGAGGGTAATAACTGGAAGCTTAGCAACAACCTCTTTACTGGCAGGAGGGACTTTTGGAACTCTGGATTCGTTGTCCATAATCTTAAAGACAGAAATATAAAAAATGAAGCCAAATGTTAACTCCTCGAATGAAACACCAATTCCATTAACTATGCACCATTAAATCAGAGAAAATATGCAAAAAGGCTTTGTTTTCCTATTAACTCCTTGACTTAACATTTTTTTTTTAAATTTAAACCATTTGATTCCCTTTTTCTTTTCGGAATATTCATGGATATATAAGAGCAGAAACCAAACGTCACTAATATAAAGTGAACAAAATGAAAATGTACTTACTTACAGAATTAGAATCCCTTTGAACTCATTCCACAGGCAGAAAACTAAAACCAGACAAGTTAATTGAAGAGAAGGAGCTTAAAATGCTGAATTTTTACCTCAGGTATAATGTTATCAAGGTTGCTTATGAGCTCTTCAAGAACATTGTTAGCATTTTCCATTGTGTTATTATCACCCACTGGACCTCTAGAAGATTCAGCAGCCAAAAGAGAGGCCACAGAATTCATGAGGTTCGACTGCACAAGCCACTGAGGCTGTGGTGGCTCAGAATCCACAGTAAGATGCCCCTCAAAAAGATACCCTAGCAATGAAAAAACACGCAATAGGAAATCAGAAAAGAATTGCAAATTTAAATAATTTCCATTAAAATAAGAAATTGTATTTAACAGAATTCAACCTCCCCTCGACGAACTTGAAGAAACTTCAGGCGGATTTTCTGTTAGATGTAAATGTTCCTTGGCTTGAGTAATGCAGTTCTTCAAATGCTCCTTCTCAGAAGGATCAGAAACCAAGTTTTCAGCTAGCTCAAAGAGCCCCAACCCGGCGAGCCAAAAACCAGGCGCTGTATATCTCGTCTTTAATATCGTTGCTACTCTACAAACGACAGTATAGAACTGCGACCACCACAGCGAGAAAAAAACCATAAGAATATATAAGAGCGATTCAAAATTCGCATTGACACAGAGTATAATCATAATTGAAACTAAAGCAATCTGTAAATATCGATAACACGAGAAAGAGAAACTTACTAATTTGCGAAGAGAAGAGGAAGCAGAGGGATAGAAATCACGAACAAGGGCTTTAATGGAAGCTACGGTATCCTCGAACTTCTGTTTCTTTCCTAACTGTTTCTGCAATTCCTCCAATTGTTGTTTCAACAATTCCTCCGACGCCATTTTCTTCTTCTTCTTCTTTCAATCCCAAAACCAAAATGCAGAAAAGCTACAATTTTCCCCTCTGATTTTGCAATTGGGTGCCTTGCGGTTTGTTAATAGCACAAATTTCTGCTTTAATTAATTTCCTATCGAACTTTTCTTGCAGGAGGGGGGAACGGGGGAATCTGGCTGCGGGACTACATCTACCACGTTTAAAGAATCACTACGTGGGCCAATCACGGTCTACCACGTCACCATATGGCTCTATTGATAAACGAACTGTCGTTCAGACCGTCCATTGAAACGACAAGTCGCTTGGAGTTACAAACAGTCAAACATAAAGCCAACTTATGAGCAAAATTCATTTTATGTGTAAGTTAATTTTACTGCTAAATTAGCCAAATATCTTGTAAAACGACAGCAGTTTTGGAGGAATAGTATCTTTTGTTATGAAAATTTTTTGGAAAAAATCAGTCTACTATATTATCTGCATACTAATCAAATTACACAATAATATATATATGCAAGTTCATTAATTATTAACCAATGTGAATAAAATAATTAAATGTACATCAATGTGTGACTAAATTAGTCAACCAATGTGAATAAAATAATTAAATGTATATCAATATGCGATTAAATTAATCAATATATGATGTGGTAGATTTAGCATATCTAAAAATTTATTCTTCTGTTATTTGATTGAAGTATTAATACAGTAATAAAACAATGACAAGCTCAAATTAAACACAATTATGCATAAGTGATGTCACATACTTGATATAAGTCAAAACTCATTTTGTTTCTCGAGTTCAGCAATCAGCATTACCCTCAACCAACATAGTTGATACTTGACAAAGGGGTCTGGTCAACTAACTGAAAAATGACTGTTGAAGAATTGATGTATGTTTTGTTTTAAGATGGGTTCTAATTTAGCAATCATTGTGATCTATGATCATATCTGTCTAATCTAGCTAGCCTCCATCAAAGTCAATGCAAGACAGTTATGAAAAGAAAGCTGCAATGCAACCCCATAGCAAGAAAACAAATCAAGCAGATTTCCTCATTTCCATTATCAACTTCATGAGATGACAACCTCTAGTGGCTAATTTGCCAAAATAATCTACCAAGAATAAAAGAAAAATACAACAGAAGAAAGAAACAAACAAGGATAAGAAACTTTTGAGTAAAAAAAAATAATAATCACAAATAGCAATTACAATCATTGATACAACTCTCATCTGCAAATTAATCTTATCTTATTCTCAGACAGAAGCTTCAATCCTTGGCTCGAATGAGAAGGCAGACATGAACTCCACAGCTTCTCCATTCATAGAACACTTTGGCAATTCGATCCAATTATTGGTTTTTAAATTGCACAATATGTAACTGAAAAACTCAGCAGAGTTCAAGCAAACAAATATTTGGTCACCAGCTCCAACACAGTTTATATCTACCTTTTTGCCATACAACTCATGCGACATCGCTGGAGGCATTGCTGCAATCTGTTGCCAGGATCGGATATCCTCATCGAATCTCCAGACCCTAAGGCTTGCACTTCCAAAAAATTCTGATAGCAGAACAACAAGCATTTCTCCTCCACACTCAACCACATCAATGGAGTATTCATAAAAGGCAGGCAATAGCCTAGGATACTCGGAAAAGCTCCTGCGGGTCAGATTGCAAGCTACAACAGTGCCTGATGAGCCTAGGAAATAAGCAATTTCCTCTCCACCTTTAACATTCATAACTGATGAGTATTGCTTAGAAGGGCTTCTTTGCATATCTGTGGCCACAACATTTCCAGCCTTACTGAGGAAGTACACAGCATTTTCATCATTTGAGTCGAATTCCTGAGATTCATCAACCTTTCTTTTCAATGGAATCTCCTCTTCCCAGCAATTGGTATTTGAGTTATAGATTCTGCATGAAAGTTTTGGTAGTTCACCAGAGACCAAAACAAGCTTATAAGATTGCTGAGTTGTCAAACATGAACTCATAGCAATGGCATGAAGAGATTGATCTTGATGGTGATTTGCTGAAGGGAGTTCGTGATAGGATCCTGTCACAGGATTGCAGACGATTAAGTCACCCTCTTCATTCCGGAAGCAGACTAAGCCACCAGAAGCTGCAACAGGCATGGAATCACACTTGGAGCTTTGCTGGAGGAAAGGTGGATGATTGAGTTTCTTCCAACTTCTATCAGCAGAGTCAAAGATTGTCCATTTGTTAAGGTTGGGATCAACCATGAAAAACCATGGATCTCGTGAAGGAATCTCAGAGCAAGCAAGCTTGAAACTGGAAGAATCTGCTACTGATTTCCATCTCTTGCACACTGATCTAAGGCGAAAGAAAGTTGAGGTGGGCAGCCATGAAAGAACCCTTTCAAGGAGGTCTTGATTGAGCCCATCCATGCAATAGATCATCATATCCTCATCTTCTTCTTGAAACTTTCTCTTCCGGCTTGGCACTGAAGCCCAGGAATCGTAATGCTCCATGGATTAGAACTTGAGAATACAAGACTGTAGCAATAAGAAGTAGCAATACAGATATTGGTGAACGCAATACCAGAAACTGAAAAATAAGGTTTTACTATTTGATCATGAAACAAAGGGACAAAAGTTAACCTACGCATTGAAAAGTTTCATACTTCAGAGTAAAAATTAGATGAGAATTCAAGACCCCAAGAATGGTCATAAAACCCTAACAACAAAAGCTTTAAAAAAAATCTTTTGTTTAACCCAATAAATCCTCATCGAGAAACCAGTAGAACCTGTTGATTTCCTAAATATGCAAATATCTTGAAAGATGGGAATAAAAGTAGGCAATTTGATAAGAATATGGTAGAGGTAGCTTAGTAAACAAAAATGAAGAGGAAGAGGAAAGAAGTAAAAAGGGATCAAGAAATGAACTTTTATTTTGGAGCAAAGCAACGAGGAAATTGGAAGCAACAGCAAAAAGAAAAAGGGAAAAAGGAACAAATAACACGAATGATAAATGAAGACATTTTTACCACTAGATTCTTATTCTTAATATAGAATCTATTCTAACACGTATAAACAAAGCATCAAGCAGATAATCAACAAAATTCATCATTAGAACAGGCACATCTAAAGATTGCTAAACAAGCAGAATCAAATCAAATCACCCAAAAATACAAGTTAGATGAAGACAACAAACACCCCCACATTAAACAGGAATAAGACAAAACGAAAGATGAACAGATAGAAGAAAGAAGGGAACTTAAAAATGTACCTGTTGAAACCAAAATGGAGGAGCTGAGAGAAGATTAAGACAGATATGGATATGGATACTGATACTGACACTGAAACAAGCAGCAGGCTAAGTAGTGGTGTGGTGGGTCTTTCACTCTTTGGAATTTAAAGAGAAGGGACAATGACAAATCCAAGAAAAAGCAAAGCAAAGCCTAAGTAAGAGGAAGGGAAGTAGGAAGCTTCCTCAGCTAGCTAGCTTTGTCGTTGACACTAGCTAAAGAAAAAAATTGAAAAAGAAGGAGAAGAGTTAGTAGTGAAGTGAGTAGAGGAAGCGAGTTGACTAAAATCTTAAAACACCAAAAACATTGGATTCG
The DNA here is from genome assembly GCA_949630135.1 of Balakata baccata. Lineage (NCBI taxonomy): Eukaryota > Viridiplantae > Streptophyta > Magnoliopsida > Malpighiales > Euphorbiaceae > Balakata > Balakata baccata. Next base: position 45,644 of record CATIWF010089473.1, on the reverse strand, counting down.
GGTTGGACTTCAGTTTAGATCCAAACAAAGTCTAACAAGAGCTAGGGTTGCACATGTGGGTTTACACTTTAACCATAAAAGAAAGCGATAACACACGTAACCACTGGTAGAGTAAAAGATAAGCAAAGGAGAAAAAGAAAAGAGAAATTGAATCTAACATTTCTATGTCAAAGAGGGAAGTGAGAGAGAGAGAGAGAGAGAGTTGTTGATGATGATGCAGCTGCTTCTGACCTTTGTAAAGCAAAGGAAAGGAAAGGAAAGGAAAGGAAAGTAAAGAAAAGAAAAGGGAAAAAGAAAAGCAATTTCCCTTCTCTGTATTTCTTGCCTTTCGTCTCTCTGTTATTGTTTATTTGGGCTCCTCCTCGTGGAGGAATCTCTTCCTCTCTGTCTGTGCCTTTGGGGTTAGGGCTTACAAGTCAAAGCCCAGAATTGGATTGATTCCATAGCCAAACATTTCAAACAATAAATTAAATAATAATTCATTAAAGGAAATATCTAAAGACAAAAAAGCCGTTAATTGCGATCTCTTTTCTTGTGTTGTTTGCTGCACTGCAGACATCTCGATGCCATACATTACCAGTCCCATAGCCCTTAGGCGTCTCATTTCTTCGATTCCCCGGTTTTTACGGCCGGTCCCCTCCCTCCCCTTAATGGGCCTTCTTTTGGGCTCCATGACCCATCCTATAAAATTGAGCCTTTAACCAAAATATACCAGATTGGGCCTAAAGCTTGGACCGGGCCTTTGGTTTTCGTTTTCTAGCAGAACCAAGTAGAAGAGCGCAAAAGCGGATGAAATGGCTTTAGCCAAGTATGTAACGATGAAATGGAAGAGTCGGTGTTAGGTGTAGTGTCACAGTCCTCGCTTCTTGTTCTAGAACCATCCAAGTTTGAATGCCGATGTTACGCGTCTCCATCATCCATCATACGCCTTCAGCAATGTTCCAGCTAAAACAGTAACTGTCGGACATTTGTTGTTTCCTTTCGTAAGCAGTTGAGACCGGTACTCGCTGCTAGTGTTTCCTCTTCAGATTTTAAGCAGTCTACGCTTGTTACAGATAACGTTGATTTATCGTTGGAAGGGACCGAGATTGAACCGGATAACGGAGGCGGTAGTGGTAACTGTTTCGGCGATATAGGCGGTACCGGTGGAGGTGGTGGTGATCCGAGGAACGAAGGTGAGGGAGGGACGTCGGAAGATAGTGGTGGTGAGAAGAAGAAGAAGAAGATGGCATTTTCTATGTCGCAGAAGCTGACTCTTGGCTATGCTGCCCTTGTTGGATGTAAATTTCTCTAACCATTTCTTGTGCTCACTTTAGTTAATTTTTTCTTAATCTTTACATTCTTTTCCAGTTTATTCTTTCAATTGATTGAATATTTGAAAGTGATGGCCTATGTTCGGAGTCTGGAGATTGATTGCTTAAGGTGTGACAGAATTAGATGGTGTTAGAACTTACGAGTTTAAAATAGATTGCTTTAGGCCAATCTTGAAATGCTTGAGTGTCGGTTCAATCTAAAACCTGAATGGAGGAACTTGAGCCTCAACTGCAAAGATCGTCTGTCAGAAACTTCTGCTTTAGATATATACATTCAAGGCATGCATTAGGGGTTGTGCTATATTCTTCAAGGTATCAAGCCTAAAACCTTTGAAGAGTTGGCTACTCGAGCACATGATATGGAGCTAAGCATTGCTACAGCTGGGGGTCAAAGATTGCCTGTAGATGATCCAAAGAAAGGAAAAGAAAAGCAGGATACACGTAATGGGGGGAAGCCTGCTGCGAAAATGGAAACAAAACAATCAATAGTGGTGAATACTTCTCCTTTTAAAATTTCTACTAAGCCTGAAGCTTAGTTGCAACTTTTAAAGAAGATCTCAACTGATCAAGATCTATCCTTGGTTGAGGAAATAATTTATAATTTTATATGATAGTCAGCGTTTATTATAGCAGATAAAGAAGCATTGAATGTCAACACCTTTGAGCTTGAGAGTCTATAGGAAATAACTACGTCTGAAGACTGAAAGTCTTCCTGTTACATCTGAATTGCATCACTGATAGTTGATCTCTTTTGGCATAAGATTGATGATGAAGAAAATTTTTTTTTTTATCTTATCTTTTAGCTCTCCAGTTTCATTAATTGTTAATGTATTTGTTATGGATACCACTTGACTAATTGAGTTTCTGTTTATTTTCTATCTTAATATATTTCATCTCATTGTAGTTTTAATTTGACTTTACAGTGGGTGGTGTTATGGGCTACATGAAGAGTGGTAGCCAGAAGTCACTTTTGGCCGGAGGACTGTCTGCGTCCATATTGTATTATGTGCATACACAACTTCCTACAAATCCAGTCTATGCTTCATCTATAGGACTTGGTAAGAGACTTAAGGATCATAAGATTGACCTGTCTAAATGCTTATGTTGAATGAATGTAGCTTTATTCATATGCTATGACTGGTGTCACCTTGATACTGGCCTGCCAAGTAGCATTTTCTTTCTAAGGTTTGCTCTTTGATTTCTGAGGATAAAATATTAAAATGCTTTTTGTATATATCAAGTTTTATATATATATATGCTTTTTACTCAATCATTTGGATTCTGCTAGAGGTCGGGTCATCGAAGTTATGCTCATGTAATCTATTAGCAAATGGCACGTGATTTATATATTTGCAGTTTTTTCCTATTTGAAATACTGACTGATGAATGCAGTTTAGCATCATGGTTGATCTTGTTATTGAGAATTATGAGGAGGGTTTTCTTATTTGCTAATATTTGTTGAAAGATACAAAATATTGTTTTAGTTATTAAAAGGCCTCGCTATGTCTATATACTTGGTGCAAATCTTAACTGCAGCCAGGGTTGCACTCTCTCCTTATCCTCAACATATCAAGCTCCTTTAAGATTTTAACCTTTACTATTTTAATTTCATCAAATTTTCAGGTGTGTCTTCTATCCTGATGGGTGTTATGGGCTCTCGTTTCTTGAGGTCAAAAAAGATATTTCCTGCTGGCATTGTGTCTCTCATTTCACTGATAATGACTGGTGGCTACATTGATGGAGTCCTGCGTAGTTTGCACTGAAAAAGTACTGAATGAAACAGTTGAATGTATGGTTAATAACTAGGCATTATCTTCAGCCTTTGCTAAGGTAGATGATATCTGTGCCCCTTTGTCTTCATTAATGTTTTGGCTTGTAAAGATTGTCTTCTATAACGTGAAAGTTGAGGATTGGAACTTTTAATCAATATAGATCATTGAAATTTCCCTCAGCCCTACTCATAGCTGCTAGATACATGACATGATCCATAAATACATTGTAAAAATGTAATACTTTTAACTTCTTACAAATGCCAAATCCCCGTGATTTGAAGCAACCAATGTAATTGCGTGCGTTTATTATACTTTGTGAAACTTTTAAATTTGCAGGTAATATTTCACCCCCAGATGATTCCGTCCTTTAATTCAAATTAATGGAAAAAAGAAAAAAGTGGAACTAAGGCAATAATGACTTAGAAAAATATTACTTCATAGTATTTATCATAATTTCTACTATATTAGACAGGATTTTAATTCAAGTCTCTGAAATTTCCTTAAATCAACCACCACAGCAGACAACAACAAAAGAGTAAGTGTAATTGGATAATGCAGCCGACACACATAACACAACATCACAGAATACATGATATTTAATTTAACAAGTCCAACAGTAGCCAACATTACACTTAAGACAGTCACTCAACGGTTAGACAACATATATGCCATAGCTAGCCTAAAAGCACCAGCTCAGTATGACATCTCAATTGCCTTTGGTTGAAAGAGGGAACCATGTGAACGAATTCCCATTAGTTTCAATGATAATTTAAACCCCTGGCTCCCCCAATACAATAACAAAAACAAGTAAAGTACGTCATCACTACACCAATACACTACACAATTTGCTGTATGGTAAACGGTACAATGCTAATAATACAAGACACAGAACAATTTTTTGATGATATGTCAGAAGCTTAAATGCATATTCATGCAAGATTAGCAGCAACCTTGGGTTGAATGTCTTTTTCTGGTGCAAGAGATTTTCCAAAGCAACCCGCATCAGGTGAAACTTCAGCACTGAGATCAGATTTTGTGGTTTCAGCCTTATTTGCTGCCGGCGGGGTGGGATAAGGGCTTTTGCTACCCAGCCTGCAAGGAATACATAAAGTATATTCAACCAGCTGACAAGGAGTAACTATGCATCATGTGATATATGCAGAAATTTGGTGCAGCAAGGTAGCAGCAAACAATATATTGACGATCATATGACTGGGACTTTTCACCGTGTACATTTACAAATTCATTCTTATTCCAGATTAAAATACTTCGGTTTTGGATTTTTGTTTCATTTCTAGTGCCTTATTCTTGTAAATGGATTAATCATAGTTATTTTAATATTTACTTTTTATCAGTTGAGCCCATTATGAGTATCTAGAAAACATGGATCACCTGTCTTTTCTAGTTAGGCTGCTAGACAAGGCCTTTAGTCATCAATCCCCATTTAGTCTCAAGGTCAGTTATAAGTTTTAAAAGTTCCAAGTTACAAAAGTATGCATAAGGTTTATCAGTTTTTCGCCTATTTCTCCAAAATCATTCCACATTTTTCATAGGATCATATAATTTAATTTTTGGTCTCAATTCCTGAGGCAGCATCACATTCAGAGAGCAGTCCAGGTGTGAAAGGAGAGTACCTGTCCCTTCGCTTCTCAAAGAATCGCTGAAGAGAATGCCTCCTTGCAATTGGCAATTCTGAAACAACGGAGAATATGATAACAACCATGAGATCACAAATGACTTTAAGGAAAATGAAGAAGACAGAACACAAAATACTCTAAGCCAACACTAACTGCACTTTAGTGCTGTATTACCAGCTTGCAATTTGCAAAGTGAGGAGCCTTGATGAATAGGATAATGCTGAGCCTGTGGTGAAGCCAAAACACTTGTTGTGCTTAGCAGTGAAGGAGACCTTGTAAGAACTGGTGTATTACCAACTGGAGAGCCAGGCATGGTACTCTTCATGTCAGCAGGCTTAACAGCAGCTGCAGCAGAAGCAGCAATAAGCATGATTTCACGAACCTAAGCACATCAAAAGTGGTAACCAGTTAGAATGAGATACATCTATGGATATTTATACATAACTTGAAAACTTCAATAAAGGCAAACCTTTTCTGCAGGAATTCCATTAAATACATGAACACTTCCACCATAAAAGATGGTAAGCTGATCTGGGACAGGAATGGCAACATTTGGTCCATATGTAGCCATTGGTGTGGACCTAAAATGAAAATTGGTTGTTACAGCACATTGAAATGTTAAGATGTATCTAACTTTTCAAAAAATGCTCCCTTGAGAAAGATTTTGTGTTTATTAAGATCATAAATACCTTCCCTTAAACAAGTACATGGATGATCAAACAATATATATCTTGTGATTGAATTGATGGAAAAGGGAAATGAGGACATTGAATTGATGGAAAAGGGAAATGAGGACAGGGAAGAAATTTGATGATGAATGGATATAAAAATAAAGAACAAAATATCATTTACAAAATAGCAAACGGTTATGAGAATAAAGGCACCAGATGAAAATGTCTTGCTGCTCAAGGATGAACAAGCAAAAATTTATTTCAGCAAAACTTTTTGTGAAGGTGGCTAAATACAGCTAACAAAATAATAAGAATGACAAGCAAAGAATAATTTGATTCTTCATAAATACACATTAACTTAAGTTATTAAGCCAAGAAAATGAAATAAATTCTTTCCAAGTTCTGCCATAAAACTCCAGCATCTTCAAGATACGCAATTAAGGTACTAGTAAGCACCCTCAAAAGTCAAAACCTACCATAAATAAAAGCACATAGTTACAAGTTTCCAAGTTGGCAAATGCAGACAACATTTATTGAAAACAATGAGCAGTGAAACAAAGTATAATCAAAATTGGAGGTCCACAGAAAATAAACAAGGACAATGGATTTTAGGGTCCAAAGGTGATTGGATTGGAGTTAGGATTTGCAAAGACCGTCTTGGAGAGAAGTATAGCACAACTAAGCCAAAGTTCATTTGTGTTCTCTTCCTTTATTTCTAATTTTACACATACAACTTTTTTGTCCTTCTCTAAGTTTAATTATGATTTATGAATGTCTGACTCCTAGCGATCAAACGAGAGAGAGAAACAAGAGCATCATACACAAACAAATATGATCACCCAACTGAATATAGATCCTGAATTTATGCCTTGCGAAATCCAAACACAATAAGGCATACCAACCTCCAAATTATAATTATTGAAGTTTAGAAATGGAGATATTTAATTAAACAGGAACTATCGACTTTCTTTTCCAAGTCATTCATCAGCCTTCTTGAGAATCTATTCAGCAGATGCAAGCCAAACACCTAAGTTCCACTTCAGGCGTTACTTACAAATGGTTAATAACAGGATAGAGACATCAGAGCCGAATTGATAACTACACTCCATCCACTAGTTTGGTTTTCTAGAAACCAAGTGAGGGAAATTTGGAATTCACTCAGATATGCATTCCACTCCCACTTTTGCTGGCCTCAAACTGAGACTACAGCTAATTTTGAAACTTTAACTATAACTTAGGTTCACATGAACAGGGAAATAAAAGGAGGGAACCCAACTCTTGACTTCTCTTTTGATTCATTTCACTACAAAAGGAACAGCAATAGTACAGCAGTAGCATTCAATTCTTCACGAGTTCCCTTCAAGATTCAACTAGATTCTTTAAAATTTATTAATTAACGTCCCAATTGATTATATTGTTTACACAGTCATCATCTATTACTATAAAAACCTTCACCACACATATCGTTTCTCTGTTCTTTTCTCTTTTTTTTTTTTTTGGCAAAAATTCAACAGATCCCATCTTCTTCTCTTCTAAGCAAAGCAAACCCAAAAAAAAAAAAAGAAAAGGTCAAAACTTTCATCTGCATAATAAAGCCATAAAATTCATACCCGGAACCGCCGTTTGCCAAATGACGAACCCCTTCCTTGCAAGAAGCTATGGTAGCATCACCAGCATTAGTAGCAGCCACGGTGACCTCTTCCTCCTTTTTCACTCCCTCCCCTGCAGCTTTCACCTTAACTTCCTCGTGGAAATCAGATTGACCCTCCATGATATCCAGATCAGAGACAAAAACCCACAAATTTCTTGACTTACTTCTTCTTCTGGAACACAGAAACAAAAAGAACTCTAACAAAGAAAAAACCAACCGAGTCCGGCCCTTTCCAATGTCGATGCGTTGTCCTGATTGGGTTGGAGGAGTAGGAAGGCAAATCAATTTAAAAATCGGTCAATCAATACTTCGTGGTCAGTATTTGTCCTTAAGAGCTCCCATTTTTTAAACGTGGCATTTTGTCATGTGGGTTTATTAAATGTTTTTTCTTTACTTTTCTTTTTATTTGTTTTTTTTTTCTTATTTATTTATTTTATTTGGACCATAGATGTCCAGCTCAGCTCCTTGTCCTATGTTATGTGTTTTCATGTTTCTTTATGCACTGTTTTGAAAATTGCACGTTTTTTAAACCAATTTTGAACCTTTTGCATTTTTGGCAACGGAAAATAATTGTTTTCCCTTAAAGGACTCATTCTCTTATATTCATTATAAAATTAATAAATTTTCATAAAAATTAATAGATAATAAGAACTCGAAATTTCTTATAATACAGTAAAGAAAAATATTTATTAATTTATTCTTAGTACTATTATATCACTTTTGCTTATATGTATGACACATATTTATTAATTTATTGGATTTGGACAATAAAACAGTCCAAACGGTAATATTAGGCTGGACTCGGGCCCGATAGTCTAACCTAGAGTAGCCCAGCCCATCCATCTTTTGATCACTGATCAGGTGTTGTTCTGGTTCAGGTCCGAGTCCAGAGGGCAACCGCTCGCAACCCGATTGCAAAAACCGAGTGAACCAAAAATATCTCAGAAAATTATATGACCGAATGAAATTCAGAGGGGGAGAACTATGTTATGCATCAACTTCATCATTGAAAACTCAATTTAGACTTTGAGGCTCGCAAACAACTGTTTTCATTTTTTCTTTCCTTAAAAGAAATCCACTGCCTGCATATAGTTTTCGATCGGCGATCCACAGGATTAAGATCGGAGACTAGAAATGGCATTGGAGCCTCCGCCTTTCCAGGAAGCAGATCGCTGTGACGTCTGCAAATGCAGCTTCAGCACTTTCCGGCGAAGGGTAATTCCTCCTTCTCTTTTATGTATGGAATTGAATGGATGGAATCTTTTTTATTCAATATCAAAATATGAGTAGATTTTACTGATCGTTTTCTTAAAGCATATCTGAATCCATCATCGCAAAATGATCTAAGCTGTTCGATTCGGAATTTGATTCCTTTTAAGGTTCTGTTTCGATCAAAAGATTGAGTTAGGTAGTGAAATAGCTGTCGATAACATTTTGCTTAGTTTGTGTTATTTATCGTTTTGTAGCATCATTGCCGTCGTTGTGGAAGGACATTATGCCACGAACATTCTTCAAATCAAATGGTATGCCTTTTTTCCCGCCTTTTTTTTTCATATACTGATGCTATTAATGTCGAATGAATTTTAATCAAAGGATGTTTTCTTTTCCGCGCACCAACTCAGGCTTTACCACAATTTGGAATCGACACCGCTGTTAGAGTTTGCGCTGATTGTTTTAATGATTCAACTCGGTAATTTGTGCTTCTTTGAGTTTTCAATGCAATTGTCCTTGTTTGATTTTATATAATTAAAATATGATCACAATACCATATTGTTTCACATTGAATACGAAACTTTTCCGTGTTTGTTCTCACTTGAGACGTCTCATCATATTATTTTCTCGGTGTTGACTGGTGACACAGTGAAATTTTTTTTTTTCAACCATGAATTTTTTTCTTGAACGAGTTCTGTTTTTCAAAGTTGTTTGATTAGGAAATAGCACCCTTAAATGGTCAAGTGGACTTAAATTCCTAAAATGATTAATCTGGAATTAATGCAGATTTGTACTTTAGAGGCTAACTTGATAATGAGCGAAATTGAAAGAAACTAGTTTGGGAAAATATGTTGGTAATGAAGTAGAAAAATGGGGTGGATTACATAATTCTTTGATTAAGTAACCATGGTCAGAACCTAAAATTTTGGTTTCCAATGTGCAACAGATTGGCACTAAACTGGTTATTTTTTTTATTTCTCAATTTCCGAGTGTCTATTATGGATTGTTGACAGGACCTTTCTTCCCTTTTTCTCACTTTACTGGAACTTTAGTTTCATTTTGCCAAAAAAAAAAATGATTCTTTTGCATTTTGTTTTGATGTAGATCAGGAAAAGTTGATGGTCAGACTTCCTTGGATTCAGTTAATTCTGTAACAGATAAAGTTTCTAAATTAGACATTGGCGCAGAAATTGATTCAAAAGCAGAGACAGCTAAACAGAATCATTCTACTGCAAGTGTCATAGAGTGCAAGTGTGGAATGCCTTTGTGCATATGTGAGGCTCCAGCTCCTACCACAGATGCAGCTCCTTTGCCAGTAAGACTTCTTCAGCAGTTTTAATTGCATCTTATGTTCCATGACAGTAAGTTCATAACAGACTTAAATCTGTTATTAGCAGTTGAAATCATTTTCTACCAGCCCCTCTCAATCAAATCCAAGACCAAAGAGGCCAGATGCCATTCCTAAGAACAGAGGTTCCACTTCAAACAACAAACCTAGGTGTGTTTGCTTTAGATGCTCTCTCTTTTCTTCCATACTATGTTAAACAAGAACAAGTCATGTAATTTTTCAAGTAGCTCATATATTGTCATGTTTGACTGTCTGGTTATAATTATTGAGAATACAGATAAATGCTTATGAACTGTGAAATTCAGCCCTTTTGATCCATATATCTTATTAATGATGTTTTTTACACCAGCACTTGACATTATTTCAAATGCCAAATGACAGTCAAATTCAGAATGATGATTTTTTTTTCTACTTCCAATCTTGAAGGTTCCCTGTAATGCAGGTTCCTTGATTCATGGGTTTTTAGGTTTTGTTTGAATTTGATTTGTCTACAAGATGATTTGAAGCTGAAGTTTAGGTTTGTTCACTGAAAGTAAAAATCCTTAAGTGAGTTTTTGCTGTGTCCTCTTTGAATTATTTGTGGGTGGCTCGATCCATTTTCCATATTCTCCTTCCCGACTCCTGCACAGAAGTTGTGATCTCATTATAGTCCAATTATTTCATTTCTTCACATCATTCTATCGTTTTTGTTGGGCTTTTTTGGTTATTTGATATTAAGACATGTTGATGTTCTAAAATTATGTTAAAGCGAGTTTGTTTTTTTTAATTTAGATTGCAAATTTGATGTCCAATTCTACTATCTTATGCTGATTTTTTGAATGTCACCAAATTTGCAGTTTGGTTTTCAATCATGGTCAAACAACGAACAGTAGCATTAACAAACCTCAGAGGGATTATGAAGTAAATGGGGAGGTATATTCATTTATGATGAATTTGGATAAGAACTTATTGTATCATGGATTAGTTATTTATGTTATATTGTTTTCTTAAATGTGTTTGCTTAGGGTTTGAGGGAAGCCATAAAGAGCGGGGATACTGCTGCAGTTAAGAAGCTACTGACTGAGGTATATATCATATTTATTGCAAGATTGCTCTAGGGAATGGCATTAAATCCTTTTTATATGGGCAGGGTGTGGACGCAAATTATCATGACAAGCAAGGACTGTCTTTACTACATTTGGTAAGGATCTCTTTCTCTGTGTCTGTTTGTGAGGGCACACTTGGTAGTTTTGTCTAGCTGCTTTCAGAAAGCATATCTGATGAAGTAGAGAATTAATTGGTGCAGGCTGCACTATTTAACCGAACTGATATAGCTTTCATTCTCATGGAATCTGGAGCAAGCCTGGACTACAAGAATGCACAAGGTAAATGATCATATGTCCGGCTGTAATGCCTATCTGTAGTGTCTGGTTTCATTGAATTGTTTGATTAATGGAGGGGAATCCTAAAAGATATGCAATAGAAACTTTTGTTTGATGACTGATGAAGCACATTATTGCAAGTGTTGGACTCTCTGTGCATGTTCATTCCCCAACCCCTGAGCCAAATAAATAATAATAAGTTTGCATTTGTGCTTTCTTTGCTTTTTTGAATATTAAGGTGGGAATTTAAAGCTTTAGCCAACGGTGACACTAGTAGTAGGTAGACGTGGATGCTCTATTTTTTTTTCCCCACTTTATTTTTCTCTGTACTAATCAGCTTCCTCTTTTTTAGGGGAAACTCCGCTTGACTGTGCTCCAGCAACTTTGCAATACAAGATGAAAATGAAAATGGAAGAACGTGGGCAGCAGGGCCCACATACCTACATTTGAGAGCAGATACATCCTCTTCATCTTTATCCTGCACATGCATGATGTCTATTCTCCATTTGAGATATTAGTTTTTGGTTGATTGCTGCTGTGTATTTGTATAATATAAATTTGTTAATGCTAGCGGATAGGCTGAGAACCGATCGACTTCTTTTTTCGTTGGCTATACTATAGAGCTCTTTTTAAAGGCAATAAAAAACTTTTCTGTTTGTCTTTGTAAGCACTTACGCATGCTGATTGAGGAATTAAATTTTACCCTTCACATGCTGAATATTGTCACAGCATTTTCTTGGCGTTTGCCTGGAGGTTTGGGCAGAGAAATTTACACGTTCTACCGATGTAGAAAGTTTTTTTCAATTATATCGGTAAAAATTCCTTGTTTTCAATCCCATTTTTTGTATTTTTATTTTTACTAGTTTTTTATTTTTTTTTTCAAATATTAGATTTTGCTGTGTATTTAAAATATTTTTCATTTAATTAAGACAAAAAATAATCATTTTTCACATTTTAAACATAGATCAATAATTTTATTAACTTGTATGACTACTATTAATCTTTATGCATGTATTTATTTTTAATCATTGTTTAATTAATTTAATTAGCAAAAAATATATAAAATTGAATTTAATTAATTTAATTATCAACGTAAACTTTGGACAAACCTTAATTACAAAAAAAATATATAAATTTATATTTAATTAACTTAATTAAAGTTATTTATTTTGGTAAATCTTGGGTGGATTTTTGGTAATTTTTAGTTGAGGAATTGACTTGATGTTGGATAAACATTGGGTAAATATTTGATAAATCATACGTAAACCTTACATAACTTCAACTTTGATAAATTTTTTTCTAAACATTAGGTAAATATGAGGTATAATTTGAATAAACCTTAAATAAATATTTAATAAACCTTTTATTACTTCAATTTTCATTAATTTTACAGTAAACCTTGGATAAATCTTGAGTAAATTTTGGATAAATATTGATAAATTTTAGGTAAATCTTATGTAATTTCAACTTTTATTAATTTTGTTGTAAATTTTAGATAAATATCAAGTAACTTTGAGATAAGTCCTGGATAAATCTTTTGTAATTTTAATTTTCATTAATTTTTTGGTAAATATTGGATAAACTTCTAGTAAAGTTTGGGTAATTCTTTGATAAATTTTAGTAAATATTGAGTAAATCTTATATAATTTCAACTTTTATTAATTTTGTAGTAAATATTTAGTAAGTTTTGGGTAAATCTTAGGCCAATTTTGGCAAATCTCGGGTAAATCTTCAATAAATTTTGGATAAATCTTATATAACTTCAAATTTTATTAATTTTATAGTAAATCTTAAGTAAATATTGGGTAAACATTAGTAAATCTCAAGTAAATATTAGTAAATCTTGAGTAAATCTTATATAATTTCTTCAACTTTCATTAATTTTCTTGTAAACATTAGATATTATTTGAGTAAATCCTAAGTAAATCTTTGATAAGTATTGTGTAATTTTAACTTTTATTAATTTTTTTTAAGCATTTGATATAACTTAAATAAATATAGAGTAAATTTTTTATAAATTCAATTTTCATTAATTTTGTAGTAAATTTTGAGTAAAATTTAGCCCAATTTTGGGTAATTTTTTGGTAAATCTTGTGTAAATCTTGTGTAATTTCAACTTTCATTAATTTTCTTGTAAATATTGAGTAATTCCTGAATATACTTTGAATAAATTTTAAGTAAATTTTTTATAAAGAAAGTTTTTGTAATTTCAATTTTCATAAATTTTATAATAAACATTAGCTAAATTTCAAGTAAATCTTAATTTTCGGTATTTTTTTAAAAAAAAATTTGTGTATGTGATATTTTTTTTAAAAAAAATTTGAAAAATGGCATTTTTATAAATATTTAACTTTTTTTTTTCATTTTTGTAAAATTCTCTTGTTATGATTAGGAGAGAGAAACGTCAATAGTCCAAACCTAAAGTTTAAGCCAGTTTCGCTCTCAGGTCTCAGCTACTGCCACTTGGCTTTGGCGTCATCAGCAATTCTACTTCATCTTCGAAGTCACAAAAGGTTAGGGCAGCATTTTCTCTTCTCCTGTTCCTACTTCATGGTTTTTTAAGTTTTTGAGATTAGGAATTACAAGTAGACATGGAGAAATGATAGTAATATTTTCTTTTTACACTCCCGATATAAGAAAGACATATTTTTATTTATAAGATTTTATTAATTTTTGTAATAAAAATTAATATTTTATAAATAAATATATATTTTTATATTAGAAATATATAATTAAAAATGAGCGAGAAATAATTAGTAGCAACGTAACTATTATGATAAGGGGACAATGGATAAGATTATCGATTCTTTCTTTGGGCCTTTATTTTCTTTAATCGGATAGTCAGCCATAAATGATGGTTAACCACTTTGAGTCCCACCTTCTTTCCCAAAGTTATATCACCTTCGTCATTATCAATAATAATTGCCTATTGTTTTGACATTTTAAAGTTTATTATTATTATTATTATTACTTATTTTTTATATTTTGTTATATTATTTGATTTTTAGTCTAAATTACTCTTTATATTTCGTTTTTAATCTATTTTATCACTTATTATTTAAAGAAAGACTGATCTAATAACATATCAAAATATTTATTAGCTGTGATTTTTATAGCATGATAAAAAATATGTTATGATGAAAATTTAAACTTTTAAAATATAAAATTGATAACAAATAAAATATAATAGACAATTTAAATTAAAAACCGATAAGAAAGGCAAAATGCCAAAATTAATAATACAGATGACTAATATACTTACTTTTATAAAAAAAACAGTTTTGAAAATTAAAAAAAAATTAGAAATACAAAAATTTTTCTTAAAAAAAACTTTTTCCAAACGCAATAACAGTAATCAACTGTATAGGCACAAACGTAGACAAAAAGAAACATGCAGATTTCTGCCCTATACTGTAATAACGCAAGATTGCTCTACCCCCGAAAGAATTAAGCTCCTGTTAATGTTATAAAATTATGAATAATCACAAAGATACTTTGGACATCTGTCAGTAGATTGAACATATATGAAATCTGAGATGTAATTGACTACTTTTAGGTACAAATATTTTATTTCTTTGATGGAGAGACGAAATCACTACAATGTCTTATTCCTTTTCCATGTTCGGTCAAGTGATGAAAATTTTTTTAATTCTGGGATTGTGGGATCTGACTGGGATGGTGGAATTTACACGTGTAGTGGGGTCATTTATCACACTATCATCCCTGAATGTAAATTGAAAAGCAAGTAATCCTCTGCGGGGAGATTACATATCCTTTTTCTATTTTTACTCTCTACCCATATATGACCTAACAATTTTGTTTTTTTTTTTCCTCAAATTTGACCTGTTTATTACTAGGTAAGATGGCAATTCAATTTCCCTTTTTCTCCTGTGTTTTGTGCAAGCTCGACGAAGGGTAGTTTCATACATAGATCACACGTCAAAAGCTTTTCTTTTTCTGGGTTTTCTTGGCATCCCGAACTACTCAAGACTGCAAACCACGTGCTCAAATTAGGTGTTTAGATAAATTATTAACATTAATGCTTGAATATTTACGCCTATCGAATAGTTGTTTGACGTATGATTGGGAAAGATTTTAAATTCGAATCTACTCGTTACCATCATCATTTATGACTGACTATCTACTCATTACAATAATTAAGCTATAGATAAAATGTTCTTCACTGCTCAATTGTCAAACTAAAAAATTTAACATATTGATATACATGTAGTATCTAAAACTCTGATCATGCGATCTAATTATACCACTTAATTTTGAATATATTGCAATAATTCTATTTTCTAAATTTAAAAAAGAAAAGGAAAACAAAAAAAGGAAAAACGAAAGAGATCGGACGGGTATTTTCTCCACACTGGTCTGCCTACGGTTGCCTTTCTTGAAAATTCTTCTTCCATTTGCAAGGCGTTACCAATTCTGGTAGTGGCCTAATGTGCAACTTGTCACGGATGGAACTGTCCTTTTAAAGGTTAAAGGAGTAAATAAAAAGGTAAATCGTACCTCGTTATCTCGTCGACATCGTCATCCTTTCCACTTAGTTTCTACTTTCACCTTTAACTTTCCCTTCTTTTAAAAGCTTAATTACTGTAATTAACATTTAATTAAATAATATCAAAAGCCATCATACACAAATTCGAATAAAAAATTAAGTTAAATTTTAAAAAATAATAATAAAAAACATATAAATGTTAATTTGATCATATAAATTAGATACCAAACCACCGACTTCAACTGTTGTGGCTTACAGAAATGCACATGATAGTGACCTAATCTCTTTATTCTTTACATGCACACAACACACCTTTAAAAACAAAGTTATTAATTATTAAAAATTAAATTCACAAAAATAAAATAAATGGGCTCCACAACCCCTGCCTTTGCCTTTATAAAGAACCCAATTTCTCCTTTCACTCTCCCCCCCTTTCCCTCTTCTTCTTCTTCTTCTTCTTCTTCATTCTGCTTGCTGTTTTCTTGAATAATGAGTTTCTTCGTAGAGGAATCAGGTGTGATAGTCAGCCATCTTATATACAAGGCAGCTGTAATTTTAGCAGTCTTAAGATGGGCCTTGTCATGGGCTCTAAGATTTAGAAACAGAGCCCATTTACCTTCTTCTGCCCCTACCAATGATTCCGCACATCAATCTCAACCTCTGCCTTCTCCACAGCAGATAAGAGACGGTCTGATCTTGACCACCTTCGCTGATCTCACAGTGAGGAGGATTTCAGGGGCTTGCGACACGTGTGCTGTTTGTTTGGGCCAGTTGAACGGTCATGATGAAGTCAGAGAGTTAAGGAACTGTTGCCACGTGTTCCATAAAGACTGCATTGATAGATGGGTGGATCATGATCATGATAATCATAAAACTTGTCCACTATGTAGGGCCCCTCTTCTGACTGGTACACAGAGTTTGGCTTGGATCAAGTCGGAGCCTAGTTGGGCAGTTGAGAGAATTCTTTACTTATTTGGGGATGATTTGTTTATGCAGTAATTGTTGTTTATTAATGTGATTGAGAGGGCATTAATTTGTGGATTAGTGACAAAATTAATGGGGGTAGGATTAATTTTTTTGTATGGGCCTTTTCACTTGTATATATTTTCTTTGTGAATTTTACAAAAATGTGAACAAAACAACAGAATAATTACATTAATATCCACAATTAAAGTTTTTTTAAACTTACCCAAAAAAACCTAAAATAATTATATCATTACTAAAATCTACAAAGTCATCTCATATATCAAACAGTAGGCATTTGGTATATCTTTAAAATATTTTTGGTATATATTAAAAATACTTTGGTTCAATTTAAAAAATAATAATAATAGAAGAGAAAATAAACAATTAATAAATCGTTTAAGATAATGTTTGACTTTTGTTATTCATTGTGAAGCCTCAAACTTAATTCGTATAGTCTATTGCGAAGCCTTGATGGTATATTTTCATAATTTTTTGAGAATATCTTAAAAATTTATTGAGAGTATTTTGAAATTTTTTTGGAAATACATCAGAAATATTTTATGTATATCTTAGAATTACTTTGATTCATTTTTCATAAAAAAATAACAAAAATAAGAAGAATTAAGAATTGAATAATTAATAAATCGTTTAAGGTGTTGTTTGGATTGTATTATTCTTTGTGAAGCATTACACTTGATTTAATAGTTTATTAAAGAGTTTTAGGTATACTTTCATAATATATTAAAAATACTTTAGAAATTTATTCAATATATATCAAAAATATCTTGAAAATTTTTTTTAAAAAAAAATAAGAGATTAAATAATATAAAATCCTTAAGTTTGCATAAGTTTTAAAAGTGAACATAAGAGAAACTACAATATTTAACTATTATTTAACCGAAAGAAGAAATAAGAGGAAACGAAAGTGTTTCACAATCTGTAAAATAAAGGAAGACAAAGACTCTCTCCCTTCTCTAACTAAAAATTTTAAAAAAATAAAAATAATATCAATAAAAATGAAAAGAGTAAAACAACAAATTAATTTGAAAAAATAAGATCTCTATCTATTTCCTTTTCTATTGTGCATGTTTGTTTGACTGAGGTTTCAACATATAATAATAACAATAATAATAATACTGAAATTGCAATATAGTACCAAGATTCTATTTTTGACAAAAAAAAAAAAATGACATGTCAATTAAAAAATATAATTTCCAGGAACCTGATGTGGCATGTTGATGGTATTTTTGGATTGTTAGTCATTTTTTTCATATTAAAAATTGGACTCTAGTATTACATTATTATATTTTCAGAATAATTGATATAAATTTATAATAAGAGGATATTTATGATTACCATTAAATATTTCAAAAATAATTTTCAAAACTTAAAAAAATTAAAAATATAAATTTTTTTAAAAAACAAAAAGGCCTTTTCCAAATTCAAGTATCAATTAGCAATATGGTGATAAGGATTAGTACATTTTTGTTATAGACCCTATATTTAGTCACGATAAAAATAGTTGCTGTACTTTGTGATTTTTTACTAAGTTTTTAAAACATTTAGTTTGTGCATTTAACTACATCCGTCCGTCTAGTTGGCTGAAGAAGATCAAGAATTTGTGCTGGTTTAGAAATGGAGGAAATTAACTACATCCATCAAAACCAGCTCCCAGTATTATACTTTCTCTCTTTGTACGTTTATTTTTCTTTTTTTTTTTTTTTGCTGTTTAAAATTATAAATCATTTATCTTTTCTACAGTATAGTAATTTTTTTTAATTATAAATATATTATTATTTATATATACTCATATTAAATATATCTAAATATCTATTTATTTTTTCTAACTATTGCGTTAAATAAATTTTTAAATTAATTGCCGTATATATAAATATTAATTTAAATATTGTATTAAAAATATCAAATAATTATTTTTAGGATAATAATAAAAAAATATATTTTAAAAAAATATCAAATAAAATTTATTAATTTAATTAAAATAATTAATTTTTTTAATATGCATAAAAATAGAAACGGAAGGTTTTCATTCATTTATTTCTCACTCCGGATCGCCGCAACGGTCACAGGACTCGCATTGCTTGCATTGACTTTAATTGCTTAATTCCATTTCTGATGGGATAGCTCACAAAAAACCAAAAAAAAAAAGGAAGGACAAGAAGGCAGCGACGGCAAGCACCGCGGATTGTGGCGGAAGACGATTAAATTGATTTTCCAGATCCATAATAAGATGTCAGACGATTAAGATGGGAATCTGGAAGGCCATCTGTCCATATTCACTCCCTCTCATCTATAGCACGTGTCAGTCCTTTAATGCATTTTTTTGGTTTCACTACCTTGTAACTTACAAGCCACCTCCACCTCTTATATTTTTTCTTTTTATTGTTTAGTTATCTTTGCAATTTCACACTTTGGAAATTCAATTTACTAGAGATATGCAACATATAGTATATATTGATTTTCTTTTTTATTTATAAATATATAAAGAAAAAATGCAAGAGAAATTGACTGGGTAGGGACGATTCAAAAAGGACTATATTCCAGTTGGTAAGTTAGTTAACCAATTTATTTTTAATGTTTTGATTAAAAATTAATTGCTATATAATGCTAAAATATAACACACATATAACATAAATTAATATTAATAAAAATAACATATAGCTTAATTATATTATATATATACTGCGCTTGCATATATATATATATATATATAATATAATATATACATAATACAAGTTTTTCTGATAAGTTTTGATGATTTTTCTTAATTTTTTTTAGTTAATATGATTTACTTTAGATTTTCACTTTTCCATTAATTGATTAAAAAATTATATTTATATTTTATTTAAACTACACCTAATTTAATTTTTTTAATTTCAAATCCTAAACTAATCAATTTCTACAATTAAATACAACCAGTTTGATTTGAAACAACTAATACCATTAAATTTGATATATGTAACACATATAATATACATATAACTGTTATAATATTTGATGTTGTTCCAATATATCTATACATAAAATATTGTATGTGAGTTATTTATATGTTATATACACATTGAGTTGAGGAATTGTTCCAGATCGGTTGTCAAACTATAATTTTTGGAGTTCAAACCGTCTAGTTTAAAGTTTTTCGATCTTTTGAAATCATTTATGATGTTAGATTTGAGAAAGGAAGTTGAAAAATAGAAAAAACAGATATAGTATATTAACACCCAATTTTTCATTTCCTGATAAGTCATTAAACGGTGGTTTTTGAAATTTAAATAGTTCAATTCTCGGGTTTTCTATTGTTTGAGTCTATTTCTGAAGTCAAAATTGCAAAGGGAAACAATAAAATATAAGAAATGGAAAGAAAACCTTGATGTACAATTTTTTCCTATCCAATCTCGAAAATATGGTTAGATTTTAGAAAAATAGATGTCACAGGAGTGATGAGAAAGTAAAAAAACTAATTGTAGTTTGAATTTCATGAAGATCAAATATTGTTTGGGTGGTGGATAAAGTTAACAGTGATGTAGGGAGAATAAGAGAATAAAAAGAAAGAAAAATTAGGGACAAAACTGAGATATTAATGCAAAAAAATTCTTAGTTATTTTATATTTCTAGAAATAAATTTTATGTGAATTAAAATTTTAAATTATCCTATAGAATGAGAGATTTGTATCCAAATCTCAATAATATGTATGGTTATTTTCATTTTTCTGATGGATTTTTTAAGGTGTTAACCTGGGTATTGGGCCATTTTGATTTTGGTGTTCTAATTGGCAATTTGGTTCGTTTTGAGGTCAGATTGCAATATAGGGTCAAAACTGTAAATTAATTTAGGAGATCAGATTGAGATATTAACAAATATAGGAGCCAATATTGGAAATCTACATAACCAAGTATATCGTCTTACTTTGAATCAAGATAATTTTACCAAAAAACCAAAAAATGAATATTTATTTATATTTTTACAGGCATTTAAAGTTTTTTTCAATTTTTTCAAACTTACAATAGTTCTAAATCTCAAAATCACTATAAAATATATCTAGACAGTATATTTTCGGTATACTTTGGAGATATATTGGTTCAATTTTTATAAAAAAATAAAAGAACAATAACAATTAAATCATTAAAAAAAAAGAGAAGCGAAATAGAATTCAATCAAAATTTAAAAATATAAAAAAATCTTAAACAAACAATTTGGTATACTTTTCGGAATATCTTGAGTATATATTGGAAATATTTTGATAATATTTTTGGTATATTTTGGAAATTCTAAGGATTCACTAAGAGGAATTTTCAAGAAATTCTCTAGGTCTACCTTATGGATACTTCAATATACTTTTAAAAATTTTATGAGAATATATCGAATATATATTGAGGATATTTTAGTTATACATTGAGAATTTTTAAGAAATTTTTTAGAAATATCTCGAGAATACTTATGTATATTTTAAAAATTGTATAAAAATATCTTTGGTATACTTTGATAAATTTTTAGATATATATTAGAAAATTCTTTGTAATTTTTACCAAAAAAAATAAAAAATAAAAAAGAAATCCACACAAAAACTAATTAAATTTTGCACACCAAATTGATGTAATCTTGAAAAAAGGTGTTAAATTGTGGTATACAAAGTACAATCCCATGCAAATCCCTGCAGCATCCTCCGGTATGCTCCACCGCCCAGTAGTATAAAAACCAGAAAAAACAAACTCTGCGAGAGAGATCTATACTCCAGTTTCCTTCCCTCGCTTCTCAATTTCCAGATCTCTACTCATCATTTTCCTTTATTTTAATTAAAAGAAAAAGGTAATCATTCTCCTTCTTACTTCCTTTTCCATTAGCTCCTCAACCAGCTGCGATCTCCTTCTGGTGGCGGATTAATCTGTAGTTTTGCTTTGATTTTATCATTTGGAAGCCGAATTCACTTACCCTAACTATTTTCAACTTGATTTCGTTTGCTACTTGCAGATTAAAAATGGCTGCGGGGGGTTTTGTTAGCCGGGCGTTCGAGTCAATGCTTAAGGAATGTTCGGGCAAGAAGTACCCCGATCTTCAAAAAGCTATTCAGACTTATATCGGTTAGTGCCTGGATCTCAATTTTGATTTTTGATTCTGTTCTCATGACATGGCTAATTAATGTTAAATGCATTTTTATGTTTGTGTTAGTTCGTTTCTTTCAAGAAGTGAAATGCGGCTTTTGCAGCTAGATCTCCTTAAAAGTTTGAGTATATTAAATTGTTGAGGAATAGATTGATTGTACCGAGAATGGATATATGTTAATGATAGTTTCGTTTAAGGACAATGCATATGGTCTGTTGATGTAGCTTAGGCTTTGGAGCCCTGGTTACCTTGATGATTTGCTTTTGCTGCCATTTAGGAGTTTGATTTTAGCTGTTGCTTAAAAAGCAGTGCATTTATTCTTAAAGGGTCCGCTTAGGTTCTCTCTCTATTTGATGAACTTGAAATATTTCAAATATCGCAAAATTTTGTTCCTCTCCGGGAATTTAATTGAGCTACCTTAATCTCAACGAGTCTCTTTGTCATCTTTTCCATGTAATAGGAATCTATCTGCTGGGCCTTAACAATTTTAAACTTCTTTTATGTTTTTCTTCCTTTTTCAACTGTAATCTTCAGGCTGGTGAGCTTATTCCTTGCATGTTTCTTTTATTTCTGTTTTCCTTTTTTTTTTCCAGATGGCACCAAAGTGGCAAGACAACAATCTAACTCTACTAACACTAGTCAAACAGCTTCATTGGCTGGAGCAGAGAGGTCTGTATTTGAACATTAAAGGTTGATGGCTTAACATTTGTATTAATTGTGGCCAGCCTTTGAAAACTTGAAGCTGAACATGTTAATTATCTGGAAAGATCTCCAGCTCTATTTTGAACTTGCTCTTCTTCCTTTATCCACAGCTATGCTTTTCTTTATTCTATTGGCATCTCATTATTCTTTATTCTATTGGCATCACCAAACCAGCTGTACTGTTTCCACAACCTCTGCTGCTTACTCTTCCTGCTTACAAGCTTCAACAATATTTCAAATGTGCTCAATTGTAATTCAAAAATTTGCTTTCCAGTTTCCAACATAGCTTAGGGCTCCTTAAGGCTGGCCAAAATTAACACAAATGTTGAAGTTTTCTTATATAATATGATACAAGTAAAATGATTGGCCACAAATTTTCTAGCCCTTGGCGCTTTATATGTAATTATGCACTTTCTACCTCGTGTTCTTTGGCTGAAAAATTGAGTTGGAATACTACAATTCAGATTGTACTTAGGTACTTGGAGGAACTCTAGTGAATTGAAATTCAATTATGAGCATGGCATGCAGGTTGTCTCATATGTTCTGATACCATTTTTTTTTCTAATGACTCAATCTTTGCAGTGCAATTGAATCTGAAGGTGGAGCTCCTGAGTCTGGAAGGCCTTTGGATCAGTCACAGGCAGTTCCACGTGCTCCTGAAGATGAACATAGTGCTAAGCCAGTAGGCAACCATGGAAATATTACAGCTGCTTTAGCAAATGCCGGATGCACGCTTGAAGGTGCTGACATTGAGCTTGTTTTGAATCCACTTCGTCTTGCATTTGAGACAAAGAATTTGAAAATCTTAGAACCTGCTTTGGATTGTCTTCATGTACGTGGACTTACCTTACTGTTATATCTCTCTAGAACTTTTAGTTATTAAAGTTGTGTAATGTCCTCATAGTGGACTAGGAAAAAACCCAAGATCTTGTCTGATGTTAAATAACTGCCTACATTACTGGTGCTTAGTGGTCTCTGTTAACTTTTTGATACTTGTACAATCACAGAAACTCATTGCATATGATCATTTAGAGGGAGATCCTGGTTTGGAAGGTGGTAAAAATGTCCCACTGTTTACTGAAATTCTGAACATGGTTTGCAGTTGTGTTGATAATTCATCACCTGACAGGTATATAGATGTGAATTTTTTACTTTCGTGCTATATATTATTTTCTTGAAATGTGTTTCGTCTTTTGATGCTTGTGTGCAGTACAATTTTGCAAGTGTTAAAGGTACTTCTCACTGCAGTAGCATCCACAAAATTTAGAGGTATGTTGCATAGGAATCATTTTTAAATCTTTCTTGGTTACTGGAGCAAATTTTATATTTTGCTCCGCTGTATGCATGCATTTATTAGATATACTCTGTTAATTTACCTCTACGAACTTTTTGGTGGGTTAGTTATTAATGAACTATGGATTTCAGGTTTAATAATGAATGTACTAACTAAATGTTTTGGAATTGAATGTGGTTGGTGTATAATGAATCTTGGTGAGAAAATTTGATGAACCAAAAGAAACTAGGTTTACAGGTTTAAAGTTTGTTTTTATGGGTTAAAGGGGGTGTGGGTAGGCACTAAGATTTCAACAGACAACAATGTAGGAACTTATTTGATGATACTAGTAAAACAAGGTGTATAGGATATGTTGTTACTGTGAATTAATTGTACTGGTAGAATTGGTGGACAAATGGTACTACCCTAGTGTAATAAGCTTGAGTGGGTCTTATGATAATCTTATCTGCGCTAATAGTTCTTGAAGTGTAATACATGCTTAAACTTGAGTTAAGTTTCTTTAATGAGGCTAGGATTCTTAAGACTACAACCATTATGAATATTGACTTTAAAAGCCTGGCATAAAAAGAAGGCATGACCTGTATGTAGCCCCTTGAGATTTTTATTTTTTCTCAGTTTGCTCCCCAAATGGGTTTTTGGTATAGGTTGCCCCTTGAGTTGTGTTTTTGGTTCAAATTGCCTCCTCTAAAACTTAAAAAACGTAGCATGGAGCCTCCATAAGCTGATGTGGCGCTACACACTCCGATTAGGTGCTTAAAAGGTGCTATAATTCGACTTTTTATGGCAAAAATTCACTATTAGCCTTTCATTTTTTATTTTTTCAATTTAGACCCCAGTTTTCTAAAATTAATTGCAAAATCACCATCTTCTCCAATTTGTCTAAACATGTCATAAAATGATATGCAATTTACCAACAATCAGCAACCATGACTGCAAATTAAGCTCTCCACATCAATCAATTTGTCATTGCAACCAGTAATCACAACTCCCACTTGCACGCCAACAATAACAACCTACTGTGACATGTTTAATTCATAAAAAATGTCTGGGTTAACTAAAATTAATTTTCCAGTGGCATCTGAACATTGATTTTCCGTCAGCTCTTTAGAATTATTTCCCTTCCATTTTCTGGCGAGCAATGGCACAGCTTCTTCCTCCATGTAGACACTGATCGTTGTGAACTTCACAAATTTGCCTTCGATTTCCAATCCTCTAACCCTTATTCAAATTCAAATAATTAAGTAAAAAAATATAACCAATAGGAGGTTTACCAATCCTCTAACCCTTTTCAAATTCAAATAATTAAGTAAAAGATTAATAGAACCTGAGCCAGCGAGGAGCAGAGTTTTGTTTGATGCCGGAGGTTTTACCGTCGGCGAAAATGAGATAGTGTCGACTTCAATCGGAGTAATGGATGATACTATTGCTGCGGAAGCCATTTAAGGTATGAACTTGCAAAGCTTTCTGCTTGCCCACTGCAACTTGTCTTTTAGGATAAAGAAAGGGTTAGCTGAGTTGGCATTTTTTATTTTCAAATTTCGATGTGTATTCCACTTGGTTCTATGCTATTAGCTCTCAATGACATGTCAGTGCGTGTCTAAAACATTTATTTTCATCATGCCGGAAAAATCACATTATTTTGACGCATTGTTACATTTGTAAAATTAATATTGGGGGCGGGTGGGGGTTAATTTGAACCAAAAACCCAATTCAAGTACAACCTGTACCAAAAATTGATTTAGGAGGCAAACTAAGAAAAAATAAAAATCTCAGGGGGTTACGTATGTGTTATGCCTAAAAAGAATAAGGGCCAAAATGGAATCCAGCAAAAATAAAAACGGTCAAAGACCCATTGGTCCATAATCAAGGCCTGTTATAACAAAAAATAGAACAATACCCAAATATATTTGATTTAAACTCAGATTGACTTCCAGTATTTGATTGAATGTCTTCTCAACCAGTATTCACAGATTGTGATTCATAAGTCTGGCTCTAGGATTCATAATTGGATACCACATATTAGCTGGCAACAGACGCATCATCAAGTGGAGCTGTTGGTTAGCATGAGCATTGCTCCGTGAGATAATGGCCTATGGGAACTGAATTGTTGCCTTTAGCTGCAGTATCAGCTCTTTAAGTTATCATTTTGGCATGTTAAAGTATTTCCTCAACTTTGTTTTAAATCATTCTTGTCTAATTTGCCTTAATATCTTATGCCTCAATTTGAATATAACTTTGCCATTACATCTGTTAAGCACACTTGCTGGCACAATATTCAGGCACATTATATTTACTCATTGGCAAAATGTGCATTTCATTATTGCTATCCTTATTCTTCTTCTTATTATTGTTATTGTTACTACAATTAGGGTTAATTTTTTCACATATACAATATTATGCTGCTGAAGTACCTGTTTGAATTGCAGTACATGGG
The DNA here is from genome assembly GCA_949630135.1 of Balakata baccata. Lineage (NCBI taxonomy): Eukaryota > Viridiplantae > Streptophyta > Magnoliopsida > Malpighiales > Euphorbiaceae > Balakata > Balakata baccata. Next base: position 19,660 of record CATIWF010089473.1, on the reverse strand, counting down.
GAGGCTTTGCTGGGAGTAATCAGAATATGCTACAACATTGCGTTGCACAGGTTCATATCATATAGTTATCTGAATGGTAATGTGATATCAACTAGGAGTAGCACTCATGATCTGTAGTTTGGATGTGTAGCAAGAGCCCTATAAATCAAGCAACATCAAAGGCAATGTTGACGCAGATGATCAGCATTGTATTCAGGAGAATGGAAACTGATCCTGTATGGAAAATAAATTCTTATGGTTGTGTATATTTTTGTATAATAGTTGGTTTTATTTGTAACTAATCAGCCAGGAATATTTAACAGCAAACGCATATTTCTATGTCATCTGGTTATGCTGGAGATATAGAAGCAACTTCAACAGAGAAATCAAAGGCAAAAGTTGAAGAAACTCCTATTGCGGATCCAAATGATCAAGACATGACTTTGGCAGATGCACTTAACCAGGTCAAAGAGACACCTCTCGCATCTGTGGAGGAACTTCAAAATCTTGCTGGTGGTGCTGATATCAAGGTATTGTATTTAATGAGTTCTCTTATTTAATCTTATCATGATAATTAATCTTTTGTGATTTTTGAAATGAATTTTGTGATACTATTTACATGGTTAGTTTGTTAATTGGTTTTGTTTATAAAACCTATGTAGTACGGACACGGGTGCGGACATGGACACTAGGAAGCGACATTTATAAAATTATTAGGACATGGACACGCGGGGGAAACATGTAAATATTAAAAAGATAGGGTAAATTTATAAATAATTAAATTCAAAAATATTATTTTAAGCTATTATTTTCATATAAAATTTAACAAAAATGACATACAATCAAATTTATTGAGCAATGATTGGTATTAAGTAGAGGTTTTATGTTTTCTAGAAGGGAAAAATGTGTTTTAAACTTAAAGAAATGCACTTCTAATTTTTTGAATATTACAAAATGCACCCAAGACGTTTTGTATCGATGTTGGAAACGTGACACGTTATACAGCTGAAGTGCCCGTGCTTCATAGTATAAAACTGTTGTTCATTGCTAATGCTTGGTCTTTATTTATATATATATATATATATTTAAATTATGTGACAATATGTGTTAAGAGAAAGGTATATTTTAAATGTTATATAGGGTTTGGAGGCTGTTCTTGACAAAGCTGTGCATATTGAAGATGGCAAAAAGATAACACGGTATGGATGTGAAGAAAGATATGGTTACCCTACCTCTTGCAAATATTCTTAGTCAGAATGTCTTAATGTTTTGCAATTTTTCACTTAACTAAACTTTCACTGTTATCACCACTTAAGAGGGATTGATCTGGAGAGCATGACCATTGGACAACATGATGCTTTACTAGTGTTCCGCACCCTTTGCAAGGTTTGTTTTCTCAGCATTCTCTTGACATTGTCGTCAGCACTTTTCAGTTTATTCCATTCACTGTTTAAATATAATGTTTACAGATGGCTATGAAGGAAGATAATGATGAAGTTACAACCAAGACAAGGATTTTGTCTCTAGAGCTTTTGCAGGTTCAATTATAGGTCCTTTTATATGTTTTTGTCTGCATTCCTTGACTAATTGTTTGAAGCTTAATGTAACGGAGTTTTATCCCAGAATTTGGGCCGCCGCATCAAGTGCTGATTTGATCTCTTAAATGCTTTTCCGGATGTGTGCTTTTACTAGCCTTATTGTCTGGTTGTCTTGTTTGTAATCTGCTTTTAATTAAAAAACTGAAGCAAAATATCACCTACTAGATTTTATATAAATTTTATTTTGCGGCAGCTACCCACATTAGTAAATTAATGATTTCATGATATATACTTTCCTTTGAGAATATTTGTATCCTGGTAGAAATTTAAAATCTACTCAACATATGCTAAATTTTAAAAATATGAGATAAATGTGAGTCATCCTCTGCTCTTCTTCCCTATGAAATACAAAATGAAGGAAGGATGAAGGAATGTGTGACTGTTTAAGCTAATTTCTTGTGTGTGTGGTCACTTTGTGTATGTTCTACTTAATTTCCAACCTTCTATTTCAGGGTTTGTTGGAAGGAGTTAGCCATTCATTTACAAAGAACTTTCATTTTATTGACTCTGTAAAAGCATACCTTTCATATGCATTGTTGCGGGCTTCAGTTTCACAGTCTCCTGTCATATTTCAGGTTTAGTAAAATCTAAATCATTTTTCTGTTCTACATCTGTTTTCATAATCTGCAGCAAGATTTTTGTTTTTGGTTTGATTTTTTCTTTTTTCATGGCAGTATGCAACTGGAATTTTCTCAGTACTTCTCTTGCGATTCAGGGAAAGTCTTAAAGTATGTCTATATGTTGATGATTTGTTACTGTTAATTATTCTGCAATATTTTAAGACACACACACACATCATTTGCCTGTAATTTTCAGTTATCTTGCCTGTAAAATCTTTTCAGGGTGAAGTGGGAGTCTTTTTTCCCTTGACTGTTTTGCGTTCATTGGACGGTTCAGAATGTCCTGTTAACCAAAAAATGAGTGTTCTTCGGTAATAATGTTCTACCCATTCGCTTTGGTGTTGCAAATACAATTGCAGTTAATTTTTGTATGTATGGCTTTAATTCTTTCTTCACCACTATTTTATTTTGCTTATATTCCCTTGCCATTCTGTGAATCTCTCATGCCTTGTACTTTTGCAGGATGCTTGAGAAAGTATGTAAGGATCCTCAAATGCTTGTCGATGTATATGTAAACTATGACTGTGTTCTTGAGGCACCAAACTTGTTTGAATGCATGGTATTATTGAGCTTATTTCATTCTACTTTATGGTTCCAAATTACCTAAACCTCTTTATATCAAGTGCATAATATGCTTTTGTTATTGTCTTGCTTATAATATAGGTAACTACACTCTCTAAAATATCTCAAGGGACTCAGAGTGCAGATCCAAATTCTGTTGCTGTATCCCAGACTATTTCAGTTAAAGGTTCATCACTCCAGGTAGATTTAACTTTTGCCTGTTTCAGAAAATTAGTTGATTAAACAGAATGTTCTCTTCTCCTTCTTGTGCTGCTACATGTTGGATGAATCTCTCTATCCTGATCTTCCAGTGTCTAGTGAATGTGCTTAAATCACTGGTTGACTGGGAGAAGATATGTAGAGAATCTGAAAAACGGATCAAAAGAGCTCAGTCTCATGAAGAACTTTCTGCTGGAGACTCTAGTGAGGTGAGGAGCGGGGAAGATGTGTCCAATAACTTTGAAAAGGCAAAGGCTCACAAATCTACAATGGAAGCTGCAATCGCAGAGGTGATGGATCTTATGTTTTCTTTTTAACTGTGAAGCAATAGCGGTACATTGGTTAATTATTCACATTTAGAATTTGTTTGACCTATGCATCATTTCTATTGCATTGCAGTTCAACCGAAAGCCAGTGAAGGGCATAGACTATCTGATATCAAATAAGCTGGTGGAGAATAATCCTGCTTCAGTTGCCCAACTTCTAAGAAATACTCCCAATTTGGACAAGGTGGAATTCCTATTCTCATAATGTTGAATTTTTTGTGTCTCTTTTGGGTTAATAATTGATGAATTAGCAGGCAATGATTGGTGATTATCTGGGTCAACATGAGGAGTTTCCTGTTGCTGTCATGCATGCTTATGTGGATTCCATGAAGTTTTCAGAAATGAAGTTTGATATGGCAATCCGTGAGTTTCTTAAAGGGTTCCGACTTCCTGGAGAAGCTCAAAAGATAGATCGCATCATGGAAAAATTTGCAGAAAGGTATGAAGTTTTTGAGCCCAAATGTGATTTGTGTACTTCAAATTGTATTGTTCAGTCTAATATTGCTCACTTTGATGGCTGCTCAACTGTGAAATCTAGATTTAGTTTTCCCTGGTTGAATTATAATGAGCTTGCTATATTTGCCTTTACCAAAATCAGCCTTCCCCTTTCACTCTCTCAATGGCAGGCCATTTTTTATGTCTTATGCAAGCTGGGAGATTGCATCATGAATGGAAAGTCTGTCATTCTACTTCTTTTTCATGCATTAGATTATGCGATCGGTTTGTTCTTCTCTCTGATTATCATAACAGCAACATAATGCTTCTCTATTTAGTTGTTGCTGTCACTTCTTGTTTATTGGAGCTTGATTGCAGATTTGAGTTACTGTCTGTGGATAATTTGCAGTTTATACACTTGTAATTTGACTTTATATTTGTGCAAATTCTCAATATTCTCATCTTTATCCAGTGATCATTCATTTTTTTTCATCATTATGAGGTTGATAGTAAGCAGCTGTGGGTTAGACCTGAATGTCATACTGGCATCTAACCAGTACTTACTTAGATTACTTGTCCATTCTTTGCTACTAGTTAGAAATCAAGTCTTTCCTGTCCTATGTTCTGGCAGATATTGTGCAGATAATCCGGGTCTCTTCAAAAATGCAGATACTGCATATGTTCTTGCATATGCTGTTATAATGTTGAATACTGATGCACATAATCCAATGGTGTGGCCTAAAATGTCCAAGTCTGATTTCATACGTATGAATGCCATGAATGATTCTGAAGATTGTGCGCCAACAGATTTACTTGGGGAGATCTATGATTCCATTGTTAGAGATGAGATAAAAATGAAAGATGATGCAACTGATATTGGGAAAAGCAGACACAAGCCAGAAAGTGAGGAGAGAGGGCGCCTTGTGAATATTCTAAATCTGGCATTTCCCAAGAGAAACTCATCAACTGATGCCAAATCTGAGACTGAAACCATAATTAAGCAAACACAGGCAATCTTCCGGAAGCAAGGAGCAAGAAGAGGAATATTCCATACTGTCCAACAGATTGAAATTGTAAGGCCTATGGTGGAAGCTGTAGGATGGCCTTTACTAGCTACTTTCTCTGTGACCTTGGAAGAAGGTGAAAGTAAGCCAAGGGTTGTTCTCTGCATGGAGGGATTTAAGGCTGGAATACACATTACATGTGTTTTGGGGATGGATACCATGCGATATGCTTTCCTAACGTGTTTGGTCCGGTAAGATCCTTTTCGACATTGCTTCTTTCTATCCTTTTCCTTTGTTGTCTACTTGTCTTCTGTATTATTAGCACCCTGCCTCCTTGTTTTGCTTTAGCTTTTTCATCAGCAAAAAGCAGGGTTAGTATTTTCAATCTCTAGAATTAATGTTCATGATCATGACATTTAAGCTTATAAATTTGTATGTCAGATTTACTTTCTTGCATGCCCCAAAGGAAATGCGAAGTAAAAATGTAGAAGCATTGCGGACTCTACTTTCCTTGTGTGACTCAGAAACTGATTCCCTTCAAGACACTTGGAATGCAGTTTTGGAATGTGTCTCTCGGCTTGAATTTATTACTTCAACTCCTTCTATTGCTGCAACTGTCATGCAAGGATCAAATCAAATTTCCAAGGATGCTGTTCTTCAATCCCTAAGAGAGCTGGCTGGGAAACCTGCTGAACAAGTTTTTGTCAATAGTGTTAAATTACCAAGTGATTCTATTGTGGAATTCTTCACTGCTCTCTGTGGTGTATCAGCTGAGGAACTAAGACAGACTCCTGCTCGTGTATTCAGTTTGCAAAAGCTTGTTGAGATCAGCTATTACAATATGGCTCGCATACGCTTGGTATGTCCTTTGCTCCTCAAACTCTTTTATGTGCTTGAGTTGATTATTGGCCATGTCATGTGGAGTAATGTGTGATTAGATGGTGAATGATCTTCATAATTGGCCTGTGTATATTTAATTGCTGCATTCAAGCCATGTTTTCCCACCAAATTTGGAGTAGCAACACTGTCAACTGACTGCCAATTGACTAACTGCTCCAGTTTAAAAACACTGGTTTGCTAGCATTTAGGCTAGAGGATGTGGCAGTGGGCTTATAACTGTCTGCTTGTTATAATATGTATGTCTGAAATGAGCATGTGAGCATGGTACAGTGATAGTTCTGTTACTTTATGTTTTTTATTTTTTACAGATTAAAATGCTTTAGCGTATATATTTTCCAGGTCTATGCTAAAATATGGTCTGTCCTTGCAAATCATTTCATTTCTGCTGGGAGCCACCATGATGAGAAAATTGCGATGTATGCCATTGATTCTCTAAGGCAGCTTGGTATGAAGTATTTGGAGCGTGCTGAGCTTGCCAATTTCACTTTCCAGAATGACATTCTCAAACCATTCGTCGTCCTCATGCGGAATAGCCAAAGTGATTCTATAAGGAGACTTATTGTTGACTGTATTGTGCAAGTATGCCTACTCAGCTTTCCTATCCGTGTAGCCCTTTTTTTTTCCTTAATTTGAAATGAGCATTAAACCTGGAGGATATTTTTTATTTATGTTTTACATTCTATCAGAACAGAAAAAATATATTTGTCTGGTTTCTATTGCAGATGATTAAATCCAAAGTTGCAAGCATAAAATCTGGATGGCATAGTGTTTTTATGGTTTTCACGGCAGCTGCAGATGATGAAGTGGAATCAATTGTGGAGAGTGCATTTGAAAATGTTGAGCAGGGTAGGAAAGTGCCTTCTTTTTCATGTGGTTGCTTTTTTCCTTCACTTCTTCATGTTTCTTTGTTGTTGTTGCTGCTCCTATTGTTTTATTTGTAGTATGTAAAGAAACAAGAATGAAGATAAATTGATTGTGTATTTCACTATGAAAGAGTACACATATATATACAACTTTGTAGAGACCAAAATAGGAAGAAAATCAAGCAAATTCATATAATCAAGGATAATTCCTATTTAGGCTAATAATACATATTTACATCCTATAATATAGCTTATAATCTTGTAACACTCCCCCTCAAGCTGGAGTATAGATATCAATCATGCTTATCTTGTTACAAATATAAGAAACACGAGTTCCATTAAGAGTTTTTGTAAAGACATCTCCTAACTGCTCTCCAGTCCTCACATATGTTGTAGAGATTAGACTTCGCTGAATCTTTTCACGAACGAAATGACAATCAATTTTGATATGCTTCGTTCGTTCATGAAATACTAGATTGGATGCAATGTGAAGAACAGCTTGATTATCACACCATAGCTTAGCTGGTATTGAAGACTGGAAACCTACTTCAGTAAGGAGCTGATATATCCATATAATTTCACATACAGATTGTGCCATAGCCTAATATTCTGATTCTGCTCTAGAACGTGAGAACAAATTGCTTCTTGCTTTTCCATGAAATCAAATTTCCGCCTACAAATACACAATAGCTTGAAGTAGATATCCTGTCATCCTTAGATCCAGTTCAATCAGCATCAGAAAAATACTCAATTCTAGTATGACCATGATTACCATACAAAATGCCTCTTCTTGGAACTCCTTTTAAATAACACAATATTTGTTCCGTTGCCGCCCAATGATGAACAGTTGGGGAAGACATGTATTGACTTACAACACTAACTGAATATGCAATATCTAGATTGGTCACAGTAAGATAGTTGTGCTTTCCAACCAGTCTTCTATACCTCTCAGGATCCTCAAACAATTCTCCTTCTTTTGTCAGCTGTAAATTCGGAACCATTGGAGTGTTGCACAGTTTAGCCTCCAATTTTCCTGTTTCAGATAATAAATCAAGCACATATTTTTTTTGAGACAAGAAGATTCTTTTTTTGCTTCTGTTCACTTCAACACCCAGGAAGTATTTCAACATCCTCGAATCTTTAGTATGAAACTGGCCATGAATAAATGATTTAAGAGATGAGATACCTGTAGTGTCACTACCAGTAATGACAATGTCTTCCATATACACTACAAACAGAATAATGCCACATGCAGACTTTCTGTAGAATACTGAAAGGTCAGACTGAGTTTTCCTCATTCCAAACTTATCAACAATTTGGGAAATTTTCCAAACCAAGCACGAGGACTTTATTTGAGCCTATACAATGATTTATGAAGACGACATACCTTCCCAGACTCTCCCTGAGCAACAAAGCCAGATGCTTGCTTTAAATAAACCTCTTCCTGAAGATCATCATGAAGAAAAGCATTTTTAATGTCCAATTGATGCAATGGCCAATTATAAGTGGCAGCCATAGAGGTAAATAATCTGACAGATGTAAGATTAGCAATGGGAGAAAAAGTGTTAGAATAATTTACACCGAATGTTTGAGCATATTCTTTAGCAACCAAGCGAGCTTTCAGACGTGCAACTACCCATTTATAGCCGACTACTTTCTTCCCTGCATGTAAATTCATTAAAGTCCAAGTACCATTATCTTCTAAGACATTCATTTCCTCAATCATAGCCTAATGTCAACCAGGATGAGACATTGCTTTATGAACAAATTTAGGAATATAAATTGAATCTGGAGAAGCAATAAAAGTGCAAAATGACAATGATAAATGATTATAAGACATAAAAGGTGTAATAGGATAAGTACACTGACGTTTATCCTTTCGAAGAGTAATGGGAAGATCATTTGAATTAACAGATTGAGGGATTGGATCTGATGACGAAGGAGCAGATGCAACTGGCACAGGGCATAGTTTCGAGGGAGTCATTTGTCGGGAATAGAATTGTATTATAGGAGGCTTAGGATGAGCAGAGATAGACTCAATAGGATTAGAAATTGAAGATGTAATGGTATAGATTAACAAATCATCATCCTCCCCCGACTTGTATAAGATGGAGATGAAGAAAACAGAGTGTCCTCAAAGAAGGTGACATCAACTGAAATAATATACCTATTACAAGTAGGACAATAACACCTATACCCCTTTTGGATACAAGAATACCTAAGAAAAATACACTTAAGAGATTTTGATCTAATTTTGTGACATGAGGACGAACATTCCGAACAAAGCAAGTATATCCAAAGATCCTATGTTCAATAGGAAATAATGTTTTATCTGGAAAAAGAACATGATAAAGTGTCTCACCATTAAGAACAGACGATGACTTCTGATTAATCAAAGAACAAGCTGTAGAGACAGCGTTTGCCAAAAACATTTAGGAACCTTCATTTGGAACAATAATGCTCTTGCAGTTTCTTCTAGGTGTCTATTTTTCCGCTCAGTAATCTCATTTTGAGATGGTGTATTAAGTATTAACACAAGAAGTCTGATGAAGAATACCATGTTGAATCGTGTAATTTTGAAAAGTGGCAGACAAATATTCCTTAGCATTGTCACTTCTCAAAGTTTGAACAGAGACATGGAATTGACCTTAATTTCAGCAAAAAAATTTGAAAATAAGAAAACACCTTTAAACGATTTTTCATTCAGTATAACTATGTCATTCGAGAATAATCATAAAGAAACGTAACAAATTATTGAAAACAGTAGATTTAACATTGCATAAAGAGAAGAGAGGGTACAAACTTTCCTGATGGGCAAGCAAACATCAGTAAACAAACACAAAGACCGAGGCGACCTCCGGAGAGGAAATCGGCGTGAGGATTCTAATCACTGGATTCTGGGCCAGCACCGATCGGCAGGTGGTGCTTCTTCTAGGGCCGGCGATGACATACTAAAGTTACTCTAAAATGGTAACGCAAAACTCTTGCTCTCTAGGGCAAGAAAAATAAAACTCAAATTTGTTTCTGAAAATGCCCTAAGGCTCTGATACCATATAAAGAAATAAGAATGAAGAGAAATTAATTGTGTATTTCACTATGAAAGAGTACACATATATATACAACTTTGTAGAAACCAAAATAGGAAGAAAATCAAACTAGTTCCTATAATCAAGGATAATTCCTATTTAGGCTAATAATACATATTTATATTCTATAATATAGCCTATAATCTTGTAACATAGTATATCTAATACGATAGACATTTGCAGTTATTTTGGAACACTTTGATCAAGTTGTTGGAGATTGTTTTATGGACTGCGTCAACTGTCTTATAAGGTTCGCTAACAACAAAACTTCTCACCGTATAAGCTTGAAGGCTATTGCACTTCTCCGCATTTGTGAAGATCGTTTGGCTGAGGTTTGTTGTATAACTCTTATCCTTACTTATCAATTAATTGAATTTTAAGATCATTATATGCTGCCTTTGAGGTTGTCTTTTTTGTGATAATGGTTTTCTACCTAGTGTTACTAGTATTTCTGACTCCCCTTGGTACTGAAATGAAGTTGCATGTTCCAATCATGGTAAGTTCCTGTTTTGGAACATCAAAATAGGTGATCCCAAAAGATTTGAAGACATAAAAGGAAAAAGTACAGGTAGGAAATAAAAAAAATATAATCTTACAGCATGTATTAAAAATTTTGAAGGAAAAAAAATATTGATGGTCTTCAATCTTAGTTTATACAAAATCTGCATTATATCCCATTTATGGGACTAAGTATATTGGCACGAGGCAGCAAGAGGGAGGAGATGAAAAGAGTAAATTGAAGAGATAAGTATGTTTGAGTGGAGCTGGGCACTCTATATTTTAGGAGATAATTGAAGTTCGCATTTTGAGTGGGTAACCCTTCTGTGCATCGACATAGATCTGGAAATATGAGAAGAGGCTCTTTAAGATGGGGCAATAAAAAATACTAAATTATTTAGTGGTAAATTATAAAGTTCTATTACTTAAAAGTAGAATTGCAAATATACAAAATTTTCCATATTATTCTACCACCACGTCTTTCGAACTAGGTTTCTGGAAAGACTCGAATTAGCATGCAGCACAACATTGTCTAGTTGTTGCGACTGCTTGTGTTTGTCCAGGGACTATTATTATCTTCTACTAGCTGGTTCTTTTACTGACTGAAGGCTCTTAAGCAACTGTCTCTAAATCTTTGATATCTTAGGGCCTAGTACCTGGTGGCGCTCTAAAGCCCATTGATAATAATGCTGATGCAACTCTCGATGTGACTGAGCATTATTGGTTCCCAATGCTAGCTGGTTTGTCAGATTTGACATCAGATGCAAGACCTGAGGTCAGGAGCTGTGCACTAGAAGTTCTGTTTGATTTATTGAATGAAAGAGGTAGCAAGTTCTCATCATCATTTTGGGAGAGCATTTTCCACCGTGTATTGTTTCCCATTTTTGATCATGTGAGACACGCTGGAAAGGAAAGCTTAATCTCATCTGATGATGAGTGGTTTCGAGAAACCAGCATTCATTCGCTTCAGTTGTTGTGCAACCTTTTCAACTCATTCTACAAGGTATTTATGAGCTTTTCTTTTACACTTTGGTTAAATATCTCTGCAAGCTGTTTGAACTGTTCAGTTTGATAGTCTCTGTGGATATCTTCTACTTTGATGTCAATGAGTAGTGTATGACGGAGGAAACTGATAATATGCCATTTCGTAGAGACTGAATGCGTTTTTCATTAAGGATTTTATTTCTTCATTTTTAGTTGAATGACTGAAAAATTTCAAATATTTGTGCATTATTTCTATTTTAACCAATCATTTTGACTTTGTCAATTTAAGCCTAACCTGATGATGTTAGTGACAGTTTTCTGTATTTTTAGTGAGTGAGAACCAGAATGTATGCTAGGGTCTACATGCTACCTTGACAAGCAAAAGACATATATATGGTTCCTGATATCTTCCAAATGCTGATAATCATACATTATTATGTTTCTTAAATTTTTTTCCTTCATAAAAAGTAAACAATTTTTAATTACTGAAAATTAAAATAACTATTTTTAAAAGACAAATATACTTACTAGCATTGCAAAGAAATAAATTTATCTTTTTCTTGAACCAGTTGGGAGAAATTGGCTAAAATGCCCCATTTAACTTCAATACCATGTTCAATAGATCTCTGTGACAAATCTGGCAAAAAGTGTCCATTTCCCAGAAACTATTACTTTCACCAAATCTCACTTCACTGATCCTTCCATTCTCAATGCTAATGCCATATCAATGTTGAATAATTTGTTGAGTCAATCATGCTGGAATTGTGCTTTTTCAAAAATAATTTGATTATAGTACTTGTTATGCCCTTTCATAAATCTTTACACGGTTTACATGATGTTGGTGTCAAATAATTTGCAATGCAACCATTCTAAGATCCATATGTTCTCAAAGGTGATTAATATACAGGCTGTTATGCTCTTAACAAAACTTATGATGCCCCTTTGCTAGAGATTTTTTGAGATCAATATTTGGATTAATTCTTCACTGAACCTTAAAGTTTTCAGTGTTCCATATGTTGCTTCTCTACTAAGGAATTTGAAAAGAAAATTGATGTTTGAACCACACCACTCCACAACAACTATTTTTATGTTATTGGTAAGGTTAGGTGGGAATATTTAATGGTGATATCAAGCATGTTGAACTTGAGTATAATGAAAAAAATGTGCAAGGGGGATTGCTCATGGATGAATTATATGATCTCTTATCCTTGTCATATGATATCTTTTTTAGTGGATTATCAATGTCAGTGCTTAGCATTTCAGAAATTCTTATTTTGACAATACAATTCTTTTTATGCTTGTATGGGTTTTCAGGAGATATAAATTGGTCTTTTGTTTCTCTTTTGCAGGAGGTAAGCTTCATGTTGCCTCCACTTCTGAGTTTGCTTCTAGACTGCGCTAAAAAGACAGATCAGACTGTGGTTTCCATCTCCCTGGGTGCTTTGGTACATCTCATAGAAGTTGGAGGTCACCAATTTAGTGAGAGTGACTGGAACACATTATTGAAAAGCATTAGGTACTGTCTGGGTTCTTTTACTAAGCTGAGAATCTCTTTCAATCAATTTTATGATTAATCAGTTTTACTTTGTAGGGATGCTTCATATGCAACACAACCTCTTGAGTTGCTTAATGCTTTGACCTTTGAGAACCCAAAAAGCACTTCATTGCATGTTACAGATTCAGAGGTCATGACAGTTGATGTTGCAGATAACAACCTCTCTGATGTTGGTGATTACACTCAAGAATTGGGATCGCAAAGCAATTTTGATGGATCAGAAGGTTGGTTTGTCTAATCTAAGAATAATAGTTGATAACATGTGTCGTGTTGCGGGTGCCTCTATTGTGGCCATGGTATACAAGATCTGACCCTTATACATAAGTCAGACAAGAGAAGAAAACAAAAGTACCAAAAAGGAAGAGTAAATGTAAAAAGATTTCAACAGTAATTCAGAAAGGTAGCTTCTGAAGTTGGATGAAACATAAAATCCTCACTTTTGGGAAAATCTGGCAATATAAGCCGGCTAAATGTTTAGAGAACAAATGATGTTAGTCTGCAATTTCTATAAATTTATATTTCTCAATACTGTTCAAATACCAACGTAATAACTTTCTAGCTGAGTTCCCAGTACTATGTTCCAGTCCATTGACAGTTGATACTGTTTGTTAAGACATGTATCATATCATGTTCAATGGCAGTGCTTGAAAGCTGGATATACTTATTTTTGTAGGCCTTCCATCACCATCTGGAAAAGCTGATAAACCTGCTGTCATGCAAAGGAGTCAAACTTTTGGTCAAAAAATAATGGGAAATATGATGGACAATCTCTTCATGAGGAGTCTTACGTCCAAATCCAAGGCTCATGCTTCTGATGCCTCAGTACCGTCCTCTCCAGTTAAGGTAGTCAGAACTTCATTTCCCTCTAATAAAATAAATGTCCACATTGTAGGTGGAATGAATTTAGGTTCCTAATAAGATCAGCTTCTCTTTTGAGATTTAGCACTTCTGATATAGTTGGTTGCTTGCACTACACATGTTCTTGACCTTGCATTGTACATACATAAAAGCAAAATAATTTGCTAAACAGAAATAAAGAGGGAGATACCATTCGCTTGTAATGAAGGGGTTAAAAACCCTGAATTTGTTCATGCTAAAGGCTTTCTAATTTTCATGTGCGGAGATTCTTTTGTGTTTTCAATAGTTTTGCTGATTCTGACTTTGTTTTATTGCTTTCCTGAATCTTTAATTAGCAAACATGCCTATACCTATATATATATATGTGTGTGCGTGTGTGAATACACACACACACACACACACTTATAGGTATGTTAGCAAAGCTGTCACTTTATTTTGTGTTGCATTTCAAATATTTGCCTTTTCCCCATTTCTCAAGTATTTTTTCTCAATGCAATGTCATCCTAGGTTCCTGATGCTGTGGAACCTGATGCCAAAGATGAGGAAGAAAGTCCATTGATGACAACTATTAGGGGCAAGTGTATCACTCAATTGTTACTTCTTGGTGCTATCGATAGCATTCAGGTTCTTTATTCTTTGATTCTATATGTTGATGCTACTGTTAATGTTGTTTTCTTCTTGTTGATCTTTTTTCTCCACATCTCTATAGAAGTCAATTTTTTCGATCTTCCTCATCCAATTAAATTATTCTCAATTTGAGAGCCAGTTCCTTGCCTTCTGTTAGAGGAGTTTTAGTGTTTCTTCAGATCCATATCACTTTGATCTATCTAATCTCATTTAGTAGGTGTGATGTGATGGTGTAGCTGAGAGGGGAGGAAGGGAGGGAAAGAGAGATCCTTCCAGTGCATCTTTCGTATATTGTGTATGTATCATGATTTTTTTTTTCTTTCTAATCACGATGTCTTTCTAAAATTCACAGAAGAAGTGCTGGAGCAAGTTAAAAGCATCACAAAAGATTGCTATAATGGATATTTTATTATCCACGTTAGAGTTTGCTGCTTCATATAATTCATATCCAAACCTCAGAATGCAAATGCACCGCATTCCTGCTGAGAGGTTGGTAACAATTGTTCTCTAATTTATTATTTTTCCTCATTTGCACAAGTTCTATTTAAAGGAATTGTATTGGAAAAAATTGCATGATAATTATTTCATCTTCGGACAGGCCTCCTCTAAACCTTCTCCGTCAAGAATTAGCAGGAACTAGTGTATATCTGGATGTGTTACAGAAAACAACTTCAGTTTTTCATGCCAAGGAGCAACTTCTGGAATCTAATGCTTCTGAGAATGTTGATGTCACGGCAATCCAAAATGATTCAGGCCTCACTGGAGATGAGAAACTTGAAGGAATAGCAGAAGAGAAATTGGTTTCTTTCTGTGAACAGACACTAAGAGAAGCATCTGATCTCCAGTCCACTGTGGGGGAGACTACCAATGTGGATGTTCATCGAGTTCTGGAGTTACGGTCACCCATCATTGTTAAGGTATGAAATGTCCTATTTATTCAGATATTTAGGGATCCTGCTTGTCCCTAATAATATAATAATTCTGCAGTATATGTATCAAGTTATTGCATTGCTATCGAAGAAGTATTGCCTCCTTAGTCCATTCAGCATTTCTCCTCGCCATTGCCACCTTTCTAGATAATGACAATTCTTTGGTGTAATATGCCATAGCATGTGAAAATGTGGTGTCCAACTGCTTTGTTTTGCATATATACTTGCCAATTACCATGCATGAGCGTTGTAACTGGATGGTTGAACAGTGGTTCTTTCATGTTCATTGTACTTGATGTCCTGCCAGTTTATCTGTTTCTTCCACCTCTTTCTTGATTGTTTGGTTCTGTTGCTCTCTCCTTTTTCTTCATTGTTCAAGCAATTATAATGTCCCCTATTTGATTTTACAAGGGAGTTGGGTATCATTTTCCTCCTTTGGTAGGGTGACGGCAAGCTCTGTTATTTTAATGGTACTCGACTGAAAGTTTTCCGATCATGATTTGATCTATAAAAAGAAGCCCAATTTACAAACACCAGTTTGTAATCCTTCAAAGTTTTAAATACTTGTATGTGACTAGTTGTTGGCCACCCATACTTTGATGGACATGCGTATGCAAATTTCTTCATCATGTTGGAGGTGTTGTCAGAAATAATGGGAGTTTATTTGTTTTTATTAGTTAAGGTGCTTATACATTTTTTTTGTTGTTTGGATCTTTCAGGTGCTTAAAGGCATGTGCTTCATGGACAATCAGATTTTCAGAAGACATTTGAGAGACTTCTATCCTTTGCTTACGAAACTTGTATGTTGTGATCAGGTATTTCCAATTTCTAGAATTATTCGGCATAATGGAAATAAAATATTGTCCATGTTCTTTAACAAGTTATTCCTTGCATGATTGCTCCAGCCGGTATAACTGAATTGTCATAATCACATCACCACATAACTGAGCCTTTTGCTTTTCGATTCTAAATTACAGAATTAACCGTAGCACTCTGTTTCCTTTTTAGTTTGCTTGACATGGGTTGTATGCTTCAGCTTACAACTGACTGATGAGAACCTTCAATCTCATCGGCTGTAATTTCACGTGCACGAGCTTAATCATCAAAATGATTTGGTTGTATTTGCTGGAAAACTAATCCTTACTGCCTTCCTTATAGATGGAGATACGTGGAGCTCTAGGAGAACTTTTCAGGGTGCAGTTAACAGCTCTATTGCCATAATAAACTTGCAATTCTCTTTTGGTGTTCCTTAGAGGAATGATTTTCAGCAGTGCTGCACATTCTGTGACGATCCCAATTTTTTTTGGCTAATTTCATTACATTTCTATAGCAATTTTGATTTGCAGATCAAGTTCCTAGATGCCATTATTTCAGTGTATTAAAAAGAAAAAAAAATCAGTTAAGAGGAAAAAAGAAGATACAGGAATTACCCTTTTTTATATGAGAACCAACGTCAACCTGAAAGTGATCAATGTCCATCAATATTACCAATTGGTGATTGGTGGATGACGACGACTAGATTCTAACTTTGAGATTTTTTACAATTTTTACATGTGAAAATATCACCAACTTAGTCTTAATTTAGATTCCATAATTAAGAAAAACACATTTATGGATAAAAATTTTATGACTGAACAAGTAGAATGTTACAACTTCTTTCAAGCAGTCAATAACCCGATGAGCAGCATCTGTATTTCTATATGCACGAGCCCCTCAAATCTTCCCTTGGTGTGGGGAACTCGTTACCCACATTTTGCGAAAAATGGACGCTGAAACATCAGCTTCAAGTGTCCTCGAACTTTACAATACAAATAAATAGCGGAACCTCGAATCAAATGGCAAAACAGAAAAGCTCCGAGCACCACCAAGCAGCTTCCACTTGCTAGACGAACAATCTTTAACCATGGCAGCTTGCTTTGGCGACAGGAATTGACAAATCCATTCGGGAAGCTGCGAGTCCTCTACAGTTCCTTTGGCAAAACAATGCAACAACTTTGGCACCAATAGTTTACCCTTGTTGCTTATACTCACAGATGCTTGCACATAATCCTTCAGTGAAGTCTTCAGCAACTCTTTCACATTTTCAGGACTGAAGACTCGCACCTGTTTGCAGTAAGGAAAAGCCCCAAGTGAATGAGAAACTATTCGAATAGTGTTTGAGACAACCTAAATGATGGAAACTATTCGAATTTGACCATATTTCAAGCCTGCTGTCATTATGTGGAGCAACCATAGACCTCTATATCCAACTTGGTGATTCTTGTATATTGACAATGAGGTTATTCTATTCCTTGGATATTATTACTTAAATCACATAAAATTTCTCCAAAGAAATTTCTTTCTTTACAAAAGGTAAATAGCAAAAGGGAATCCAATGGAAAACAATTATATGATGGTCTTCAAACATTCTGGTGTTTGATCCTAGTACATTGCAATTTATCGGTCCACCTCCCAAGATTAAGCAGATTATATTCCATACCGGACATAACATTCAACCTATACTAATGATTTGAGAAATTTGTGCCTAATTCATGCTATTTCTTCCTATAGGTGTACTTGTATTTATGCTGAAAAATTTATCGGTCCACCTCCCAAGATTAAGCAGATTATATTCCATACCGTACATAACATTCAACCTATACTAATGATTTGAAAAATTTGTGCCTAATTCATGCTATTTCTTCCTATAGGTGTACTTGTATTTATGCTGAAAATTTTGTTTCAATCAAATGAAGGAAAACAAACAGCAATATGTACTCACTGCTGGTGAAGAATGCATCCCACAACTTAGAGCGAAAGCCAGGAGAAGTTCATGTTGATCAATACAGAACTTCTCTTCATCTGTTAACTTTAATTTTTGAAGAGCAAGTAGCAAGGCCTGAAATGAAAGTTACAGCGATCAGTTATGTTTATCAATGGGAAAATTAGAAGTCATGTAACATTTAGGATGCTGTTGCGCATCTGAAAGGATCTCTACAATGAAACCTTAGGCTTCCTTTAACATACAAAGATACATACGTTCACTTAGCAGAATAAACAAGAGAAAGATCTAAATTTTGAATGCGATAGATTGTTTTTGACATGGCTGAGTCTTTGATCCATCATCCAAAAAAAAGAAAATTGGATCAGTGAACCGCCATGTCTTGCCTATACATCATAGTCTGCCTTAGTGAAGGTGTACTAGAGGGATTATGCATGTAACATACTATCTGAGGTCGATGAGCTGGAGGTTTCATCTTTAGAATAATGAACTCAATTTCAGCAGCAGTGATTGAGCGCCCTCCAATGGTGTAAGCAGCCTGCAACCAATTGTACCATTTTGTTCACATTGGTTTCAACAAGCATAATATAGAGTGGAGACAACAGGAGCTAGCAAAAGAGCAACAAAATCTAACCTTCTGCATTAAGGAAAATAATTTAATATCACTTCTTGGAACTCCATACGCTAGAAAGGCCTGAGAAAAGCAACTAGAAACGATAAGAGGTGCAAGAGCAGGTTTTTTGAAAGATTGATGACGCCCTAACATTTAATAGCTAAAGTATTCAAACATACCCCGTGTACACATTAAAACAATATGGGAGGATAAGCAATATGGGTGGATAAGCTTCTAGAAACAGAAGAATATATGGGTAGATAAATTCTAAAATGCATGAAACAGAGAACTGTCTGATAAATTGTTAAAAAGGAATTACATGCATGATCAAAGCATTGTACACATTAATCCAAAAAGCCAGCTTCTCACTGCAACTCAGGGAAGATGGGTCAACTTCAGCCAATTCCTCCACAAGCAACCTGTGCAACATAAAAAGGATAACCAGATGAAAAGAAAGAACAGGAGAAAAACATCAAGTCAGCAACCTCATTTGAAGTTTAAATTAGACTTTTCAGAAACAAGGTAACTTTATGTGTGAACAATTGCTATGGTGGAGACAAAAGTGGTTGTGATGCATTTAAATAGTATTCAACTGAAATACCAGTATTACATACTACTAGTCTACTATTAATGGGTTAAGATCACTATTAGAAGATTAAGGTTTGAACACCCCTGGGTGGATGGAGAGGTGCAAGGGAGGAAGCTGGCCTACCCCCATTATGTTGCTTATCCAGTGAATCAAAGAGATAAAATAAACGCTAAAATATAAGAGAACTTTGAAAACTGGTTTGTAAATCGTGGATAATTACATTAATGACCTTTCTGTAAATTCAACCTCCCTAGAGCAAGCCTCCACAAGGAAAAATTGCAGTGCTTTAAGCTCAAAGAGAGTGAAGGGGAAGATGTGGGGGGGGAGACCAACTTACGACATATAAGGGACTAAAAATCAGGATTTTAAATAATTTGGTCTGAAATAGAGCGAAGCAGCAAACCTAAATCTTCTGAGACCTCTAGAAGCATATTTTGTTAGAAAGAAAATTACAAAGGGCAGGAAGAGATTACTGATTTTAGCTCAACACATCTCAAATGCAGAAAACCATTTATCAATATAAGCTACTTGTTAAATGATCAACAATATCAAAGCATCAAAGTGTAAAACAATAAAAGCTTACCTGGAATCGTCTCCTGACTCTCCTCTCTACCTTCGTTGTTGCAAACTATGGCGCTGGGGCTGCTGTTGTTTC
>CATIWF010089470.1:0-40712 GCA_949630135.1 Balakata baccata | reverse complement strand
AAGAATGGCAGAAGGGATCATTCTTTTGGATACATTGGCAAGCTCATTTGGAATGAGGGTGAGAATTGCCTTGGCAGAGAAGGGGATCAAATATGAATACAGAGAAGAGAATTTGCTTGATAATAAGAGCCCTTTGCTTCTTCAAATGAACCCTGTTCATAAAATGATCCCTATCTTGATTCATAATGGAAAACCAATTTGTGAATCCTTAGTTATTCTCCAATATATCGATGAAACTTGGAAACATAAATCTCCTTTACTTCCCACGGATCCTTATCATCGATCCCAGTCAAGGTTTTGGACTGATTCCCACCCCCCCCCCCCCCCTCTTTTTTGGATTGTTTGAAAGACTTGTAGAGTTTTTAACGTGATTCCCTCTTTTTTTTTTTTTTTCCTTCTTCCCTTTGTATGAGCTATGCTAGCTGCAGTTCTGTAATTGAGTAATTATTCATTTGCTCAAAAGTTTTAAAGTAACTGCATATCTATAGTTGGAATTTGAAATTTCTAGATAAACTGAAATATTTTCGTGCGAACTCATTCATAACTCTTAGGTTGTTATTAGTATTATTAAGAAAAATTATTATTTATCCAATGTGATTTGACATAATACACTAATATCCTATGATGTTTGAAAAATAAACTTTTGCCTCTTGTACTTTGACATAATATACAAATACCCCTGAAATTTAAAAATTATACTATTTACCCCCTGAAAATTTGATATATTGCACTAATACCCTATTGCAAGTTTGATTTATTGTACTAGTACTCCTCTGAAATTTGGCGTATTATATTAGTATATTCCTGAGCAAAAGAAAATATTTTTTTTTACTAAAGGTAAATGTCTTAAAATTTAAAAAAAGGATTAAATAGTTTAACATAAATAAAATAGAAGGGGCAAATGCTATATTTTTCAAATCTCATGGGGGTACTAATATATTATGTCAAACCACATGGTGTAAATAATAATAATAATAATAATAATAATAATAACAATATTATTATTATTATTATTATTATTATTACGTAATTAAAGCATGATTGTCACTGGTTAGAATAACAACATTGACATAAATTAGAAGGGCAATAAAAGAGGAATCTCGTTGCTTAATAAATAAGGATGAATCTGATTCGCATTGTTGAAAACCTTAAGATAGTAATGCACTTGTAAGCTTAGCATTCCATTATCTACTAGCTTGCTTGGGTCTATAGAGTGACTTTTGTAGCTTAATAACCTTGTTACTTGCACTTTGAAAACCAGATGGAAGGACCATATAAACTTCCTCATGGAGATCTTCATGAAGGAAGACATTATTGATATCACATTGATGAAGGCGTGATCCTTTAATAACTGCAACTGCTAGCAAGTTTTTAATAGTGGTTAGTTTAGCAACAAGTGAAAAAGTATCCAAGTAATCTACTTCATTTTGTTATGTAAATCCCTTGGCAACAAGCCTAGCCTTATGCCTTTCAATAGAACCATTAGCATTGTACTTGGTTCTATAAACCCATTTGCAACCGATAAGCAGTTTGCCAGGTGGTAAATTTGTTACAATCCATGTGTTATTTTGCTTTAGAGCTTGAATCTCAAGCTGTATAACATCTTTCCAACATTGAAACGTTATTGCTTCATTATAAGTTCTAGGATCACTAGTAGTGGATATGGTTATAGCAAATACTTTATGAGTATTATAAGTTTGCATATGAAAGGTTGAGAGGGTGAGGATGGGAAGGTGTAAATATTACATTAGATTTCAGGTTTGGTATGTGACACTGATAGTCTTAAAGATATTGAGGGTAATGATGTTTCAGGTAGACTTTCTAGGAGAAGGTTGGTTAACTGAATGTGAAGGCAAGGGTTATGGTTCTGGAGGAGAAGTGTTTGCAGAAGTGAAAGGAGTAATTGGGGAAGCTAGAATAAAAGTTAGGGATTGTGAAATAACATTTGTAGATGAGTTGGAATTGGGAAAAGTAGAAACTATAGGAGTATGAGTTCAAGAAATAGGTATATTTTCTAAACTGAATGTGTCAATATCAATAGGAAAAACAAAGTTAGAATTGGGATTTGTAGTGTTGGAAAAATGGTGCACCAAGAAGGAGGGTTGAATTGGTGGCAAATAGAAATTTTCAGCTTAATTGATTTCTTTGAACATTTGAGCAATAAGCAAAAGTAAATGTGGAATAGTAAGGGAGCAAGAGAAGAAAGACACATAAAATTTGCAGAGGTTTGGATTATTAACAAACTCTAGTCCTCTCTCCAACAACAATTGGGAGTTCTACTATCTTAACTTGAGATTATAAGAGAGTTTCCTAGCTAACTCACAACTAGAGAGTTTTTCTAGCTCACCCACAATTAAGTATTTTCTCAAGGCTCACACTAAACCCAAATCCTTTGTGTTTTAATGGCTCATACAATAACCAATTCCTTTGTATTTTTCATAGCCTCACACACAAACCAAATAAGAGTTTTTCTCACTAGGGTCACTCTTATAATCTATACTCAAGTATTTAAGGTTAACACTTCAACCTTTCTTATAATAGAGATGAAAAATAAAATTGTAGGAGTTTTAACACACTTAAAATTAAGCTGCTAATATTCTAAGGCCTTTTGGAGGTCTATTGATATTGTTTACCTTCCAATTAACCATTACATATAGTGCCAAAACTATTCTTAATGTTCTAAAGAAAAATGATTAAAAGTTGTTTCATAGAAACAGTTTTCTGGTCGGAAAATTCATATATCCATTGGAGCCTTACATGTGATAGCCTTAGATTTATCCTTTTCTTCAACGGCTAGTCTTAGTATGATTTTTCCGGTTGGGACTCCTTATTTTCCAGTTGAAACCTCTTCGAGGTTGCCATAGCTAGGGACCTGGGTTTGCTGACTTCGAATGCTTCTCAATCAGGACACCCCTTCCCGGTCGGGACATTGGTCAACTTGACTTGGTCGTTTTGACTTCCAAATGATGTGACACACTTTGGTATAGTCTTCTCTTCAATAGTCATGTCCATATGAATTTTCTAGTCAGACCATTACATTTTTCTATCTGGAAATTGGTTTTCCTGGTCGGGACTAGGCCTGTCTCGGTCTGCTTTTACTTCTAGAACTTTGGTAGATCAAAAGGCAGTCTTTTCCGGTCTGGACATGGATTTTCCATTTTGCACTTTAGTCCTGGTCAGGAGATCATTGTCCCGGTTGGGAGTTATGCGTCTCCACGAAATACTTGACTTGTTCAATGGGAAATTCACAACCAAATATGCTGAAACTTTGAGCACAGATATTAGTAACTTTTAATTTGATTATCAAGATCAAAATAGAGATTAATCACCCTAAGGTCAACATGTAGGATATGACTTATGGAGATAAATAGTTTCATAAAAATAGATATTCCTAAATATGCAATTTTTCTTTGATTGTAAATCCATGACTCAAAAATCTTTAGTAGCTATTGGAATACCTAAGAAAATACATTTGACAGCCCTAGGATCAAATTTGTGCTTGTTATGGTCTTGAGTAGAAGCATAACATAAACATCCAAAAATTTTCAGGCTGGCAAAAGTAGGGCATTTGGAAGTTTTTGATATGTTGTTTGATTGTCAATGATGGGGGATGGTGTTCAATTGATAAGGTAAACCACATGGCTCACACAATTTGACGATAAAATAGTAGGAAGGGAAGCTTGAAGCTTTAAAGCTCTTGTAACATTAAGAATATGTTGATGTTTCCTCTCAACAATTGCATTTTGTTGAGGGGTGTAAGTACATGTTGTTTGATGAGTGATTCCTCTTGAAGAATAAAATTTAGGCATAGAGAACTCAAGACCATCATCAGACCTAATGCATTTGATCTTAGTACTGAATTGAGTTTCAACGAAAAAAACAGAAATCATGAATGAGTTTTCTTGCTTCAAATTTGGATTTCAATAAGAAAAGCCAAGTAAACCTACTTTTTTCTTCAACAATAGTAAGAAAATATTTATGACCATAGGAAGAAACAACCTTAGATGGCCCCTAGATTTCTATATGAATAAGATTAAACAAAGCATCAAATGCAGATTTACTAATGGGAAGAATAATTTTCTTTTGTTTTGCCAAATGGCATACATGATGTTAACCTTGAGATGATTGCTCTCTATTTTGATCTTGACAATCAAATTAAATGTTACTAATATCCTTATTAAGTGTTGTTTTGATGGTGTTCAAAGTTTCAGCATATTTGCTTATGAATTCCTCATTGAACTAGTCAAACATTTTCTAGAGACACGTAACTCCTGATCAAGTCCAGTATCTCCCGACTGGGACACAAGTACAGACCAGAAAATGCCATTGTCCTGACTAGGAAAACATTGCTCTCTGATGGTTCAAAGTTCCAATAGCAAAAGCAGACCGGAACAGGTGATGTCCCGACCAGGACATGTAATTTCCCAACTGGAACTCAAGTACAGATCGGAAAACACTGCTTTTTGATGTTTCAAAAGTTCCAGTCGCAAAAGCATACCGAGACACCTCATTTCCAAACCAGGACATGTTGGAGTCCGAACAAAAAAATTAAAAAGAAGTGACCGTTGAAGAGGAGACACCACCAAAGTGTGCCAAGTCATCAATAAAGTCAAAACGATAAAGTCAAACTGACTTAGGTCTCGACTGGAAAGCTCTTAAAGCAAGCAGACCTAAGTTCTCAGCAATGACATCATCGGGCAAGTCTTGATCGGGACTCCCGACAGGGAAAATTGAATAGGGACTAGCCGTTGGACAGTTTAGCCAACCAAAAGATGCCACGTATCAAAATAGGCTATTTCTCGATTGGGACTGTTCTCTCTACAGACAACATTTAATGCACTTGTAAGAGAATGCTAGAAAGAGTTATGCACCACTTTGTAATGGCTAATTGGTAGAAAATCAGTATAAATACCTTACCAAAAGGCCATTTAATATATCTAACAACTTTAGAAGTGCCAAAACTCTTGCAATTTAATTTCTCAATCTCTTTATTAATTGTTTTGTATAAGGGTTCAAGTTTTAATCTCAAAACATTTGGGTTATCTTGTAATTAGGTAGTGTGAGCCAAATTACAAGGAATTGGCTATTTGTGAGCCATAAAACATAAGAAAAATTCAGATTGAGTGTTAGGCTTAGTAAAATACCTAATTGGGAGTGAGCTAGCTAAAACTTGAAAATTGTAATCTAAGTGATTAGATTAGTGAATACCCAATCGAGATTGGGGAGAGGAATAGGGTTAGTTAATACCCGAACCTCTATAAAATTTGTGTCTCAAATCTTCTCAACTCTTTCAACTACTTTGTGAGTGCAAGAATTTTTTAACTTCCCACCAATTCATCTCCCCTTCTTCGTGATTGTTTGGGTAACAATTGGTATCAGAGCAAGGTCTAGAAGTCAAGCTTCATCAACTATAGTACAGATCTACAAATGGCCCAAGAAGGATTCCAAAGCCTTAAACCTTATTTTGATGGGTTAAACTATACCCATTGGAAGTTTAGAATGGAGGCATACTTGGATAGTGAAGGAATTGATGTACGGGATAGTGTTCATAAAGAATGGACACCACCAATAAGGAAGAATGCTGAAGGAGAGGATGAATCTCTTCCAAGAGATGAGTGGACTGAACCACACAAAAGAGCAAATGACAAGAACAAAAAGGCTGTGGCCATCCTAGCAAGTTCTCTTTCTCTTGAAGAGTGTGGGAGAGTTCAACATTTTCCAACCGCCTACAATATGTGGAGGACTTTGGAGAACTACCATGAAGGAACAAAGCAAGTTCGTTCAAGAATGATTCAACTCTTAATGAACGAGTATGAACTCTTCAAGATGAAGCCAAATGAGACCATCACCAATATGACAAACCGCCTACTCTCCATTATCAATAACATGAAGAAATATGGAAGACATACAAGTCTTGAAGATGTAAATAATAAAATCTTGAGAAGTCTTCCAATGAAGGATTATGGATCAAGAGTGGCGGGCATAGAGGAAGCTAATAAGGATTTGAGCACCATTCCCACCGATGTGCTCATTGGTAAGCTTCTAACACATGAGATGGCTCTTATGAGAGAAAAGGAGCTCGAAGGAGAAAGAGAGATGAAAAGGCCTATTGCTTTCAAAGCAAGCACCACCTCTTCAAAGGTTCAAGACTTGGACCTCATTAGTGATGATGGGGTAAGTGAAGAAGAGGATGAGGAGATAGCCATGCTATCTAGAAGAGTAAAAAGAATGATAGTCAACAAGTATAAGACTATCAAAAACTACAAGCAAAGGGCCTCAAAATTCAAAGGCTCCTTATCCAACTTCAACAAAAATAAGGAGGAGATGAAGTGCTATGAATGTGGGAAGAAAGACCATATCAAATCTGCATATCCAAGGCACAAGACGTACAAGGGCAAGTCTTACAAGGATGGAGGAGACAAAGGCCATAAAGCTATATGGGATGATCCTACATCAAGTGATGATAAGGAGATCCAAGAAGATATAGCCAATTTGTGCTTCATGGCTTTAGAAGACAACTCTAATGATGTAACCTCCACTTCTTCCTTTTTCACCTTAAATGATTGTGATGATGATGATAATGATGTTGTTGATGATGATCTTAATGAGGGCATGAGTTTAGAATTAGAAAGATATAAAAAGAAAGTTGATTTTCACAAGAAAAATAGCTCCAAGCTTAATGATGATTTATCCAACCTTCAAAAGGTTATGGAAGAGCTAAAAACCTCTAATGCTTCCGTAAAGAAGTCATTAGATGATCTTTCATCAAGACCCTCAACCATTTCCTTAATTAAAGAAAATAATACTTTGAAAAATGAAGTTGAGGAATTAAGACTTTCTATCTCTAAGTTTCACAAAGGGGAGGAAAGTTTGGATACTCTTATTGTATCACAAAGACCTCCCTTAGTGAGACATGGCTTGAGCTTTAATGGAGCATCATCTTCATCCATATCTAAGACTATTTTTGTTAAAGCTTCCATACCACAAACCTCCTCAATTGAGGTAGGTGCCTCTAAGGCTAAGAGCAAATCGCACACTAAAGCCTCTACTTAAAAGAAAAGTAGTAAAATCTCACTAGGCTCAAGAGGGAAACCTCAAAAGGCCAACCATGCCTTTTTGTATAAGAGGCATGCACCTAGAAAAACACCCACTATACATGATTGTGTTTGTTGTTGTACCTGTTCGTATGTTTCTAACAAGAAAGTTATGAGGCCAAAACCCCAAATTAAGTGGCAAGAGTCCTTTAAAAATAAGCAATGCCACTATTGCATAGAGTTTGGATACATTAACATTCATTGTTTAATAAGGAAATCCCATTGGAATCCCTCGAAAACTAACCTCCAAGGACCTAAGTTTGTTTGGGTACCTAAAAGCAAACTTAAATCTATGTTCCATAGGTATGCCTTAAATCCTCAAGCAATGAAAATGTATGGCTTTTGGATAGTGGATGCTCAAGGCACATGACCGAAAATAAAAGCCTCTACACTAATCTCAAACATATTGATAGACGTAAGGTTACCTTTGGAAACAACGCTAAACGTAAAGTAATTAGCATTGGTTCCATAGGACTAAATGGTATTTCAATTATTAATGATGTAATGTTTGTTGATGGTCTAAAGCATAACCTCTTAAGTGTAAGTCAATTATGTGATAAGGGAAACAAAGTCACCTTTAGCTCCAATGAATGTCTAGTGATCTCTTTACATGGTTAAGAAATATTCAAAGGAGAAAGAGATGGCAAGACCTATATAATTGATTTACACAAGTTATCTAATGTTTCCTCTAGTTGTCTTGTGTCTATCAGTGAAGAGTCTTGGCTATGACATAGAAGACTTGGGCATGCAAGTATGGACTTAATTCAAAGCCTTAGCAAAGATGAACTAGTAGATGGGCTACCAAAGGTCAAATATTTGAATGATAAAACTTGTGAGCCATGTTAAAGATGCAGGCAACACAAATCATCATTTAATATCAAAAATTGTGTAAGCACATCTAGACCTCTTTAATTATTGCATCTAGTCTTGTTTGGACCTAGTAGAGTTACTAGTTTGGGTGAAAACACTATGCATTTGTTATTGTTGATGCTTACTCTAGGTTTACTTGGGTACTTTTCTTAGCTTATAAAAGTGATACTTTTGAAAATTTCAAATATTTTGCCAAAAGAGTCCAAAATGAGAAGGGGTATTGTATCTCTAAGATTAGAAATGATCATGGCAAAGAATTTGAAAATGAGAATTTTGAAAATTATTGTTTGGAAAATGGTATTTCTTATGATTTTTCTACACCAAGAACACCTTAATAAAATTGAGTAGTTGAAAGGAAAAATAGAACATTGGTAGAAATGGTTAGAACAATACTTAGTGAGTATGGACTTCCAACCTATTTTTGGGTAGAAGCCACTAATACCGCATATTATATTGTAAATCGTATTTTCAAAAGACCCATTTTGAATAAAACCTCTTATGAGCTTTGGAATGGAAGAAAATCCAAGATTTCATATCTTAGAGTATTTGGTTGCAAATGCTTCATATTAAATACCAAGGACAATCTTGAAAAATTTGCCTAAAAATTGGATGAATGTATATTTCTTGGCTATTCCACCTCTAGCAAACCCTATAGAGTCTTTAATAAAAGAACATTGGTTGTAGAAGAGTCTATGTATGTCAATTTTGATGAATCCTATAGACCCGATCCTTGGAAAGGTAATTCTTTAAATGATGTTGTAGGTTCTATGGAGAATCTCAATCTCGATCATGGAGAATAAGAGATATCCACAAAGAAGAATGACCTTGATGAGGAACAACTACAAGTAGAGGAGCAACCCCAAGCTCAAGAGCAAGAGACCAATGAGCTACCAAGGGAGTGGAGATATGAAAGAAACCACCCAAAGGAGCAAATCATTGGAGATCCTTCAAAAGGTGTAAGTACTCATTCAAAATTTCTTGATTCTAATCTTGCTTGTGTATCTCAAATTGACCCAAAGTCAATTAGTGAAGCTTTGGATGATGAAAGTTGGTTGATTGCTATGTAAGATGAACTTAATCAATTTGAGAGGAATGAAGTTTGGACCTTGGTTCCAAGACCTAGTGACTACCCAATCATTGGTAGTAAGTGGATCTATAGGAACAAACTAGATAAGGATGGTAATATCATATGAAACAAAGGTAGATTGGTTGCCAAATGATACAACCAAGAGGAAGGCATTGATTATGATGAAACATTTGCCCCTGTAGCAAGATTAGAAGCGATACATATTTTATTAGCATATGCATGCCACATGAATTTCAAACTTTTTCAAATGGATGTAAAAAGTGTTTTTCTAAATGGTTTTATATCAGAGGAAGTATATGTTGAACAACCCCCCGGTTTTGAAGATCATGCTTTTCCAAATCATGTCTATAAATTAAACTAAGGTTTTATATGGATTAAAGCAAGCTCCAAGAGCATGGTATGAAAGATTGAGCGCTTTTCTCTTAAATAATGGATTCTTAAAAGGGCATGTTGACACAACTCTTTTTATTAAAAAACATAAACATGACACTCTCATTGTTCAAATTTATATTGATGATTTCATCTTTGGGTCTACTAATGAGGATCTTTGCTAAGCTTTTGCTAAGTGTATGACTAGGGAATTTGAAATGAGCATGATGGGAGAGCTCAAATTTTTCCTTGGACTTCAAATCAAGCAAGGCAAAGATGGCATCTTCATCAACCAATTCAAGTACACTAAGGAATTGAT
The DNA here is from genome assembly GCA_949630135.1 of Balakata baccata. NCBI lineage: Eukaryota > Viridiplantae > Streptophyta > Magnoliopsida > Malpighiales > Euphorbiaceae > Balakata > Balakata baccata. The sequence goes on along the minus strand of CATIWF010089470.1, from coordinate 30,973 downwards.
CAAGAAATTTAGGATGGATGGATGTATGAATGCCAAGACTCTAATGAGTATATCAACAAAATCAGACAAAGATGACAAGGGTAAAGCTATTGATGAAAAGCTTTATAGAGGTATGATCGGTTCACTTCTTTATTTAACTGCCTCTAGACCCGATATTATGTATAGTGTATGCTTGTGTGCAAGAATTCAATTATGTCCTAAAGAATCACACTTTAATGATATCAAAAGAATTTTAAAATATCTTCATAGCACTATACATTTAGGACTTTGGTATCCTAGAAACTCTTTATTTCATGTCATTGGTTTCTCATATGCCGACCATGTCGATAGTCAGTTGGATAGAAAAAGCATATCTAAAACTTGCCACTTTATTGGTGAGTGTTCAGTTTCTTGGCATAGCAAGAAACAAGTTTCGGTTACCTTGTCCATTGCCGAAGCTGAATATGTGGCGGCTGGTTGTTGTTACACTCAAGTCCTATGGATGAAGCCATAACTAAAGGATTATGATCATGACATTGAGTGCATTCCAATTAAATGTGATAATACAAGTATCATAAATCTCTCTAAAAATCCCATTCAACATTAAAGAAGTAAACACATTGACATAAGACATCATTTTTTGAGAGATCATATTCAAAATGGTGATGTAGTGTTAGATTTTATCGACATTGAAAACCAATTGACAGATATTTTTACCAAGCTCCTAAATGATGAAAGGTTTTATTTCATTAAAAGAGAGCTTGGTATGCTTGATGGGAACACATTGACATGAGAAAAATTTATACCTTGTTTTTGCATGTAAAATTGTTGTCTATATATGCTCTTTACTTGTTTGATGTGTATACTGGACTTTAGGGATAGTTAACTTCCTTTCTATCCTAAAAATTCATGGAGTACCTATAACTCCCGCTCGAGACATTATCCCTCCTGCTCACGACATCAAGGTCATCAACTTGACCGTTGCAACTCCTCATCTCCCACTCAGGAAACCATACTTCCCTATCGGGACATTTGAATATTATTTGACCGTTGCACCTCTTCAAATGTACATGCTTAGAAAATTGCTTGTCCCCCTCGGGACTGTGTCCAAAATTTAATTTTTTTTCGATCGTTGGAGGGTTCCCGATTGGGAACCCCCCTGTCCCGATCGAGACTCACCCGATGGTAGCCTTTTGTAATTGCCACCAATCACATCCATTTGTCATAACTCTCATTTAAACCCCTTAAACGATAACATGCCTCTTCAAACTCTAAATACCTTATTATTCTCATTCTTTTCCTCACTTTTGCATCAATATTCTTCCTCTCTTCCAATTTTTCAACAACAAATCTTCAAATTCTCTCCTTACTCACCCTTTCCCCCTCCAAATGGCACCAAAGGCTAACACCTCAAAATCAAGAGCCTCCAAAGGCAAAGGAGTGGCTACCTCCTCCCAATTCTCCTTATTTCAAGATATCTTTAATGCCTTCTTAAGGGAAGAAAAGAAAAAAATATGCCAGCGTAACCGCCAAGAAATTCATCTCCAATCGTACCCTTAATGTTGATGATCTTGATAAGTTGGGAGTCAAGGATGAAGTCATTGGCACCCTTGAAGAGATGGGGTGGACCACTTTTATCATGCCATTTGAATATGGCCATGATGAACTTACCCTTGAATTCCTTTCCACTTTTCAAGTTATCAAGGATCCAAAACATCCTCTCGGCTACTACGGCCTCCAATTTCATCTCTTTGGCCAACCATAAAAGATGACAAAGCATCAACTTGCGGATGCTTTTGGCTTCAAAAAGGAGGGCCTTATCAACACTCAAGCCATGCATCTCTCTCCTGTTGATAAGTGGAAAAACATATCTTTTGAAACCCATCTTAACAAGCATTCAAATGCCAAGCATATTAAGACACTTTCTCACTTCATCCTTCATAGAATCATCACTTTCATTATCAATGCAAGAAGTGAAAGCAATGAGAAAGTCACCTATGAAGACCTTCTTTACCTCTATGCCATGATTCATAAACGGCCTACGGAAACGACCCATCTTCTTCTTGACAAATTCCAATCCCTGGCCTCCACCACTAAGGGCATAATTTCTCTCTATGCTCAAATCACTTATCTTGCAAAATATCTTCATCTCATGACGGATGAGAATTGTACATTTCTCTCTTCATCTCGCTCTCAATATGAGAGTTTCTTGGACATCCAATATCTCCTCAATTGCAAGGCAATTGGAAGACCCTTCAAGAAAGTTGAATCCTTTTTCTATGCTTTTGGGAAACATGGTGCCCAAAATTCCACTTAAGAGGCCACAAGGAAAAGGGCAAGGCTCTCCATAGGAGGAGAAGGCTCAGGTGCATCAGAGATGCCACCTCTACCACCACCTCCTCAACCACCACAACAACTAACCTTGCATAGTCCTTATGACTTTCCAATACAATCTTTTAACACCTTTAAGGATATGATGCAATACCTTAATTTAGATATTCAAAGCATGCAAGGGCAACTAAATCTAAATGTACTCATAACTTTGAACAAGCCCCACCAGCCCCACCAGTTGAGGGGGAGCAAGGCACTCATAAGGAAGAGGAAGGTGTTGCAGAGAAAGATGAGGCAAGTGATGAAGAAGAGGATGCATAACTTAGCATTTTTTTTACAACTTTTTATTTTTCACATGTTTTTCTTTGTATTACATTTTCTTTATTAATAAAACGGTTTCTTCTTCTCTATATCAACTTAGTATTTCATTCTTTTTGATATTGACAAAAGGGGAGAAAAAAGAACATAATAACTATGCAAAAATTTAACTGTCAACTATGTTAACGTTTTAACTTTAGCTATTCAATATGTTTTATACTTTTAAATGATGTGAAACTTAGAATACTTATGATTCAATATGTCAATTTGATTATAGAACTATCAATTTATTATTTTTACCTAGTTTGATTGTCAAAATAAAAAAGGGGGAGATTGTTAACCTTGTGGGTGATTGCTCTCTATTTTGATATTGACAATCAAATTAAATGTTACTAACTTCCTTTTTAAGTGTTGTTTTGATAGTGTTTAAAGTTTTAGCACATTTGGTTATGAATTCCTTATTGAACTAGTTAAACATTTCTTAGAGACACGTAACTCCTAACAGGAACACAAGTATAGATCGGAAAACGCCATTGTCCTGACCGAAAAAATATTGCTCTCTGATGGTTCAAAGTTCCTGTAGGAAAAGCAAATTGGGACAGGTGATGTCCTGACCGAGACATGTAATTTTCCGACCGGGACTCGAGTACAGACCGAGAAATACTGCTTTTTGGTGTTCCAAAAGTTTCAATAGCAAAAGCAGATCGGGACAGGTGATATCCCGATTGAGACACCTCATTTCCAAACCAGGACATATTGGAGTCCGATCGAGAAATTCAAAAGGATGTGACCGTTGAAGAGGAGACACCACCAAAGTGTGCCAAGTCATTAATAAAGCCAAAACGACTAAGTCAAACTAACTTAGGTCCGATCGGGAAGCTCTCGAAGCAAGCAGACCCAAGTTCTTGGAAATGGCATCATCGGGCAAGTCCTGACCGGGACTCCAGGACTCCCGATTGGAAAATTGAATAGGGACTAGCCGTTGGACAGTTCAGCCAACCAGAAGATGCCATGCTCAAAATAGGCTATTTCTTGACTGGAAAAGCTATGTTCCCGACCGGGATCATTCTCTCTGCAAACAACATTTAATTCACTTGTAAAAGAATGTTAGAAAGAGTTATGACACCACTTTGTAACGGCTAATTGGTAGAAAATCAATATAAATACCTTACCAAAAGGCCATTTAATATATTTAACAACTTTAGAAGTGCCAAAACGCTTGCAATTTAATTTCTCAATCTATTCATTAATTATTTTGTGTAAGGGTTCAAATGTTAATCTTGAAACACTTGGGTTATCTTGTAATTTGGTAGTGTGAGTCAAATTATAAGGAATTGATTGTTGTGTAAGCCATAAAATACAAGGAAAATTCGGATTGAGTGTTAGCCTTGGTAAAATACCTAATTGGGAGTGAGCTAGTTAAAACTCGAAAATTATAATATAAGTGATTAGATTAGTGAATATCCAATCGAAGTTGGAGAGAAGAGTAGGGTTAGTTAATACCCAAACCTTTATAAAAGTCGTGTCTCAAATCTTCTCAACTCTTTTAACTACCTTGTGAGTGCAAGAATTTTTAAACTTCTCACCAATTCATCCCCCCCCCCCCCCGTGATTTTTTGGGCAACACATGACATCAATCTGAGGAAGGTAAAATAATCCTAGAAACAAGTTGTAAACATTTTAGTCTAGAATTTGACAAATGACCAAGCCTATAATGCCACACATCAACATTTGTTGTATTTGCATACAAAACATATGAATTTGGAAAGAATTGAGAAAGAGGAAGTGAAGCAGATGAGGTTAGATCTATTAACTGATAGAGATCATTGATCCTTTTAGCTAATTCAATCATCTTGTTGCTATGAGGATCCTGAATGATATAAAAATTTTATTGATAACGAGTGGAATAGGAATAATAGTTTGTTAACTCGCTAATAGAAGTCAAGTTCAAAGTAAATTGAGGGATGAAAAGAACATTATGTAAAACTATTTGAGGAGACAAAACTACTGTCCTTATATGAGTCATATGAACTTTTTGGCTAGTAGCTAGAACAACAACAGTATTAGTGATAGAATGAAATGAAGAAAATAGAACTAAATTGCTTATGATATGATCAATGGCTCTAGTGTTAATGATCTAGTCCTTAAAATAAGGCAAAGCAATATCAATACATGAAAGTACTATGTTGCCTGATTCAAATGACTCTGGAACAAAATTTGAAGTGAGATTATTCATTCTAGTAGGTGGAGTAATACTAGCTTGCTATTGCAATAGATGGATGAGCTGATTAATGAAAAGACAAAGAATCTCTAGATGAGTTTGGGATTATTACTTATGATTCAAATAAAGGCATGGAAATGTTCATTGCTGATTACAAGAGCATTTTGAGGAGATATGAAATGCTGATAATTCAAATTTGAAGCTGATTGAAAATTCATGAGTTAATTAGCTTGATGATTGTATTGATTGCTATAAACCTGATCTCCTCGATAACCATAACCAGAAACTCGATTAACATGTGCTATTGATGATCTACCCCTACCTTTTTCTGGAGGGTAATCTTATTTTTTGTAACATATATCCATAGTATGACCAGGAAAATTGCCATTAGAGCATACATGTTTATTGTTGTTGTTAGGATAAAATCTCCTTGCATTAGGAACATTATGAGTATATAGTTTTTGAAATCCAAAAGGTGTAGCCTAATAAGCTTAATTAGGCATGTAAAAGGAAGATCTATAGGCCTTCTAGGCTGTTGCAAGTTCATGTTACCTTGAGCTAGAAAAACTTCTACAAATTTCCCCAAAATTATTCCAAATTGCCTTCATGTTGCACAACCAATGAAAAAGCTCTATTCAAGCAAAGTAATGAATCTAATAAGAGAATATGTGACCTAACAGTAGAAAAACTATCATTCAAATCCTTAAGAAAATATGTGACATTATCGTTTTGTTGTAATTTCTTAATCTTCTTAAAAGCCTCACAACTACATTGAGGAGTACAACTACAGCCAGACAAAACTCTAAGACTTGTGTACTCATCCTAAAGAACTTTAACTAAGTAAAATAATTTGAAGCATTGAGATTATTTTGTTTAAAATTGGATATTTCCTCTTGTAACTCAGTTATTCTTATCATATCTCCTAGAGAGAATTTGTCATACAAATCTTTCCATACTTCAGCCACAATATCAATCCAAAGCACACTCTTAGCTATGTTAGGAGAAACAAACCTGATTATCCATATTCCATTATATTGCAATGTTACCACATAGAAAATAATGGATCTTGCAATTTGGCATGGTTATAGTTCCATCAATAAATTGCAGCTTGTTTTTGGAGAGCATACTCTTATAGATTGAGATTGGGAAGGGAAATTTGGACCTGTAAGTACTAGAGATATAAGGACCTAAGATGGACTATTAATAGGATGAGGATAGTAAGGATTGCTTGGACTATCTTCTAGTCAAAGAACATGAGTAGTGGTAAGGCTTCCTATACTTTGAGTAGTTTTTGCATTAACTAGTAAATCAGTCATGAAAACTTGCTTCTAAAAGTCTAGATCTAGGAAAAAGGAAATTCCAAATATTGTAATCTATAGTATATTTGTAATTGCAAGATAAAGCTACATAAGAAATTGTAAAGAAAAAATAGCTAACTCTACTTTGATAGCATAATAGTTTGGAGGAAAAAATCTCTAGTAGAATTGTATTATTGAAACTTACACGAGATATAATAACAAAAATACTACTGACCCATTTTGTTTAAGAGTGGAAAAGGGAATGATAATGAGAATGAAGAAGAAAGAGAATGATTGATTTTATATTTGATTCACATTTATTTACTAAGGAATGGAAAAGGAATTCCATTTGCATATGTCAATTTTTTTTATTGTATATATAATTTTAAAATTTTTTGTAATACAAAGTAATTATATTAATTTAAAATTTATAAATTATTAAAAATAACAACAATAAAATTCAAATGATACCAAAAAAAAAATTGCAAATTTAAATAAAAAACTAGAAAATCATCAAACACAATATTATCTAGTGCAAATAAAACTATAATGTACTATAATCTATTAGAGCGAACTCTCTAATTATTAAACATTTGTTGTGGAAGTGAGTTTCTGAAATTAGTCCAACGACCAAATATTTGATTTGTTGAGATGAAATGTATTTCATTTTCACCATCACTATAATTGTCTTCTATATGTTCTTCATAAGTTTCTTCCATATTTATTGGCATATATCTCACAATCAAGTTATGTAATAAGCAACATGCTATAATAATACGTCCTTGGATTCTAATTGAATAGTATGAGCAACTTTTAAGAATGAACCATCGTCCTTTTAAGTAAATTGAACATCTTTTTATAATATTTCAAACTTTTAAATGTTTCTTATTGAAATACTCCTATGTAGTTTATGGTCGCCCATCATCTCTCTACTCATCAAGATGATAGCATTGTTTTCAATTTAGAGCCAGAAATTCCTTACTGTTGGTGTATCTAACATCCACCAAATAGTAACAACCTTCACATACAAAAATATACAATATATTTAACATATTTTCCTATAAGATAACTCTTTAATTACTTAAAACATCCACCAAATAGTAACAACCTTCACATACAAAAATATACAATATATTTAACATATTTTCCTATAAGACAACTCTTTAATTACTTAAAGATGTATTATCAGCTGGCACTACCTTGCAGGATTTTCAAACCGTTAGGCCTACAAATCGCATCTTGAAGGACATGACCATCATGCGTCGAACCCTCCCAACCAGGTAGCACATATATAAATTGCATATCAGGCAAACAAACACCTAAGACATTCATCACAATATTAACGTTCCTTATGTCTCTCCTCAATAGGTACTAGGACATTAGTGTAAGTACCATATAGTGCTCCTAAGCATTTTAGATAAAAAGGAAACAAACATGTATCGATTTAGTCTATAAAAATTTTATATATTATTTTATAAATCAAAGTACATGTATTTTATATACCTTGAAGTATTTCCACCTATCATTTGTGCAGTCATCAATAACTGGTGTAGCCTTTTTCAATAACTCAGTGTATAGCTTCATAATAGCCTTTAAACAATGGTTAAATTGTCAACTTATAGTTTCTCCACTTCAAATGAAATATGTGGAAATTGTCATATTTTTCTACTGATGAGATAAATTATATAGAAACATAGCAATAATTTCTTCAAATAACACATTTATAGTTCCTTGTAAACCCCTAATATCCCTAAATATCTTACAAAGTATGCCAAATGTCCGTCTATTCATGTGAAGTTCACTCTCACATTTTATCACTCTCTTTTATTAGCATACTTATATTTGCTAATCAAAACGTCTTTCTATTTTTTTCTCTCTTAGTTGACGTCTACTAATAATGGGTGTAGCCATCAGGTACTAAAAGACACACATAGTAAAAACGATAATGATAATTATAATTAAAAATTGTAGCTATTGAGAATTATCCTTCCTTCTTAAAGAGAGATCTAACTGCAACATTTCTTTAAAAAAAAATAATTAGAATAGATCAAACATCAAAAGACATACTTATCATACACAAAACAAATGATTAAATATCTTTTTTAGTAGACATATTTATGCATGAATTAATTATATATGCATGATGATTAAACATGTATATGCATATAAATTGCATGTATATACATGAAATATTTTTCTTGAATTATTTTAGATATACAACTACCAAATTTATATAAACAATTGTCTAATATATAGATGGATCATCTTCGAATTTAGGGTATTCTTAAACCTAAACCTAAAGAATATACCCAAGAGACACACAATCTACAGAGATAGTACAAGGGAAAAAAAACAATAAGCATTCAAGTACCAATATACAGGAATTAAAATATGGAAAATGGTGCATATGCTAAGCACTTCAAGATGATGACACCTGGCATGCCCAATATTAATGGCTTAGGATTACATTTCCCATAGAAACATTTTGACTTTTTAGAACCACTGCAACTAGTCTTCTCCATAATTATAAGACAAATAAATGGTTCCCAGTTCACATGACGGTAAATTCACTTAATGCATGTCTTTCCAATAAATTAATGAAAGGTTAATTATATCTTGATTTGAGTTGAACTCGACTTCCACCAAATTATTTTTCTCTATGCACATTTCAGCTTTTCCTCAATCTCTATGAACTCTCTTCCCTTGCTTTTTATTATTATAGTCATGGTGGATAAATGAGAGTCAATATCTTTAAGTGCTCATTCTATCATCACTCAAGTTCTTACTTGCTTCTAATGCCTAGAGAATTTATTGAACTGTAATAATGATTTATTGTTCTATTTCGTAGGTTGGCATGATAGATTGACAATGATGAATCACCAAAGGAAACAAAGGAAAGCACAATATGATTATTGCAATTATGGAGTTATTGATTAACCCCTAATCAAACCTAGAAAATTGTTAGAGAGGTGCTTTAAAGACAATCACTTTTAACACTTATTGTACAAACTCATATTATATGAATAAAGACATCTTCACCTATTGATATTCATTTGTGTTATGAATATATTAGATCTTAAATTAATTGATGAAGTCCATGATATAAACATAGCATGAAGGAAATCTTGATGATATCATAATATTGAGATTCATATTATAGGTAATTATGGTTATATCTAAATTGTCCCTATTCATATGATTAACAAGACTAGATATTGTTAGTATGGATATCACATGTTATACTCCTTGATTGGATCAAATAATAGATCCCATAATTTGTAGACATAAGTTATTTAGAGTTAACATGTAGATGTTTGCTAAATTAGTCAAGTTCATTGGAAGACCTGATATGAGACCATTACATGGATCCTCTATTCTATGTTAGTAATAGTCTCATCATAGCATTGATGCAAGTATTCTTAGACTTAAGGTGCTCAAAGTTATGTTGGATACTAATCCTGTTCTTTGACTCAATTCCTTATTGCCTCAGGAGAAGTCGCTCATAAGATGGTGATTGGGTACAGCTTGAGGTATTCGAAGATAGTTGAGTAGCCAATAAAGGATTTACCACTCTTAATAGAAGAAGGATATACCCATGGCTTCTTGTCAAGATCATTACTTAGGAATCTCTAGCCAAAGTAGAAATATGATGAAGATGGTCTTTAGTGATATGTCTATAAAAGTAATGAGTCTTAGGATAAGATCTAACATCACTTGGACTAGATGTCACTTAGTCAGTCTAGAAGAAACTGACACAGAGTCCATATTCTGAAATGAGTGGAGTTTAGAATGGTCAAAGAACGAATTGCAAGAATAATTGTTTATGAAAAGGTTCGTAGTTAAACTACTACTTTCTGGCTAATTGAGGATCATGATGTGTTACTAAATACTGCTCATGATTTGCTTAAGATTAAATGATAATTTGAGTGGCCAACATAGCCGGACTTAATGGGTCACACACAATGAAGGTGTGAAGGAGAAGTGAAATGGAATTTTGGATCGGATCCAAAACGACGAGAGAAAATCCAAGTCCAATGCAACACCCTATATCTTTAATATATACCATGTAATAGGTGTTACAAGTCGGTTTATAACTATATTAAATATTATTTCTTATCTTTAATGACATATTAAACAAATTTGTGTAAATTTTTTTCCTTTATATATATATATATATATATATTTGCTGATGTATTTATAATTGTTTTATTTCACTATTCAGTTATTAAATTTTTCGGCAGCATGACGGCTGCAATGTGAATCTTACCTTCCTACAAATTTGAAAAATAACACTCCCATTATACTCTACAATACTTCAATAACTATAGTTCCAAACCATCATACATACATAACACATATGCATATCGATGTCATCCATAATATAGATTGTATCAGTACATCACACCTTCATCCATACCGTCTACAACATCATACATATATATACACTGTTGGTACAACTTTATCTATTACAAAACTATACATATATATGCCTCTAGTACAAAAGTCCAAAATATCTAGTACAAAAGTCCAAAATACTATTAAATTTTCTTGATTCTTGATCCTATAGTCGTATGCTTGCTCCAATTCCTATGCTTCTCAATCTGTACTACCTAAATATATGCACAACAATAACTATATGCTAAGCGGTGGATATAATTCTAATATTTTCCATCTAAAGACATACTATACATGCATATTTATCTCACACAATCAATTCATATTTTTTTTCATTATTGTCACTTATTAATTATCATTTCAAATCTATTATTCTTAATATTATTATACAATTCCATAACATATTTACACAGTTAATTATTATAGTATTTGTTTATTAGCACAACCCTTTACATACACTTCATTAAGATATTTATTATTATTATTAGTTCATTATAAATCCCTTTTTAAATCATTAAATTACATACTAGTCCTTAATTTATTTACCAATTTATTATTTATACTATTTTGCCTTTGTATCTTCTTTTCATTCCATATTTACAATTATTACTAAATTACCAATTTATCCCTTTTTATTTTCATTTTCTAAAAAAGTTACCATTTACTTTTTTTTAAATGTTTATAAATTTACACTTAACACTTAACTCTTTATTTTGCCTCTATTAGTATCCAATAGAAATTATCAAACTGGATATGCAGGATGTGGACTCCAAATGTCCGAAAACATAAAATCCTGATTCCTAAGAACCACAGAACCGTAAATATAATAACATGAAAACATGATTGTAAACCACCATTGGCCTACAAATGCGAGTCGCCATGACTCGTACTGCGGTAAGGTGTCCCTATAGTTAGCCAATTATATCATGTATTTCTAATTTAACTACTAGTATATTAAGGGTAAAACCAATTTTTCCTTCTTTTTTTTTTTCCTTACTTGTACCCTTAAATAACTTTATTTTTTATTCATAAGCATAATTCTATTTCTTATTTCATATAACATAATTAAACATACATACATCATATTTTATTTCTTATTCATACTTACATATTCAAAATTATTATATAACTTTTATATTTCCACTTCTTATTTAATTCTCCATAATCCTTATTAATAAATAGCAAATTTTTTATGGATATCATTATTAATAATTATTAAAACATATATTTATAATTTTTGCAATCTTGTACATAATACCTATTTAAGCCATAATATAACCAATTAATCCCCAAAAATTCTCACTAAATTCCTACTAACCTTATTTTAATTCTATTTTCATTTTTCTAATTCATTAAAATCTTATGAAATCAACTTATTTTTCTTATGATACACCATTAGGTCCATTCACCCTATTTAGTTCAAATTTTATTTTCATCAAATCATTCATTCCAAACATCATAATTTAAACTAAGTTTCATGTTTCTATAATAATTTTCCATAACTTCATAATTTTTCTTCAAGCACACATACATATATACACATGAAAAACCATCAAAATAAATGGAAACCAATAGAATTTATATCCACAAACTTTATTTCTCTTTTCTTCTTACTTATTTCTTTATTGCTTTTCCCTTTCCCTCATCTTTGCTTGCTCCCTCTTTGCCACCTTCACCTAGCAAAATTCCTTGCATAAGTTTTTCCTCAAATTTTCTTTTCAATAATCCAAAAATTTGCATAATTTATAAATCTCTACCTTAAAATCTACCCAAAACACAATTAAATTCACTAAATTCATTTACTCGAATTTTTACTCTAAATTCTTTCTTCACACTTCTATCAACTTTTTCACCAAAATTTGAGTTCTTGAGCTTGCCAAATATGGATCTAGGACTTTAGAATTATTTGGGAGATGAAATTTGGTGGAATTTTGGAGAGAAATTTGAAGAAAATTGAAGTGGGAAATGGGGGATGGAGGCGGCTAAGGAGGAGAGGAGATGGTGGAATTCTCTTGAAATTTTTGATGTTTGATCCCTTTTATACCCATTCAAATGGGCCAAGCCAAGTCCAACCCAAAATAGGCCCATTAGTAAATTTTCTAACATTTTTGAAACTCAATTATTTTTCTTCTATTTTTCTTGCACCATTTCTTATAAAAATGTGTCCATAATTCTTAAAAAATATTTCTTAGGGTACACAAAAATTTTCGGGTCAAAATGATTTTCGCTCTGAAAAATTATTTTTCTAAGTCACCCAAAAATAACTTTTTCCCCACCGAAAGATCCCTCATAATATTTAGAGTGAGTCTATATGTTTGGATAATTTTTTGGAGGTCTCTAGTATTTTTTTTAGGCTTGGTTGAAGTTCAGTTAAATTAGATTCAAATCAAACAGTATCTTACTTTTGTTTTTGACTTTTAAAAGCTCATTTGAACTCAATTTCACGTCAAATTATATCATAAGACTCCTCATAAATTGAACTTTTTGATAGTTAAATAAAATATTTTTCACCATCGGGTGGTACTATTCATCTCAGGCGATACTATTCACACCTGGAAAGTATTTTCACAATTATCGAATTTTTGGGGTGTTACATCCTAAATTTTTCCCGGCAGGACGAAGGTCCCGATCGGAATTAGCTGCTGGATTGAAACATAACTAAGTCCCAATTGGAAAAAGTGGTTTTTTGATAGGGATCTGCTTGACATGGGCACTATCCCGATTGGAAAATTAATTTCTTGATCGGGACATGTGACGAATTAGAAATTTTAATTTGATTAAGATTCTATAATCAAGGGTTACGAACCATAATTTGGTGTGGACTATAAATAGTCCTCTTTCAGACTATTTTAGTAGCTGTAACATAGAGAATTAAAGAGTTAATTCCTCTCTTCTTCTCTCAACAATTAATTCTATTACTAGTACAATAAATTAATCCAACTCATTCCCTAAATGGTTTTCTCATTTCTTCCTTCACATAGATACTGTTACAGGTGATCTTAAAGGATTACTATGATTTACTACAATCTGATAAGAAGAGAATCGAAGAAAGGGTATTTGTTTTGAAAGGTAATAAACTCCTGCTATTAGATAGTTTTAATTATTCTTGATTACATAAATTGATTCTTCTTCTTGGAGTTTGTAAAATGGTATAGCCACTGCGTAACATAAATGAGATACATGTGCAAACTCTAACAGTGGTATTAGAGCCTCCCTGTGATTGCCATGAATAATTTTGATTGAAGAATTAATGTGATTAATTGAAAACGGTATTTTGGATTCCTCTACGTTAAAATATGATTTTGATTAAGAAAGTTTCGGTTTTGGTTTTCTGTTCATACATATGATGCTCTAATGTGATTAGAGAATGTGTTGAACGAGTTAAAATAGTTACAAAAGAGTTTGTATAGTTAATTTTCGTTTTATGCTTGTTTGCCAATATTAGGATTTTTGAAGAAATTTTAATATTTGATTTGTTTCTTCCACATTTTTGGTCCTCTAAAATCAATTATGAGATAATTGGTATATGTCTAAACTTGTTGAGAATGTGTTTTGGGCATTAGATAGAAACAAATGCAAGGTTAAAATCGTTTTAATTCTATAGACATGAAATTCTCGATTGGGAAAGATGTTTCCCGACTGAGACTCACGTTTGGAAACAATTGTAAATTTTTATTTTGTTTTCGGTGATTTCTTTGGAAGAATATATGATATTCTTGATGTTTATAAATGCTGATTATATGCCTAGAATTATTTTGATTTAGTTATAGTCTCATCTAATTCTAGATATAGATATTCGGGTTGGCTCGTTAGTTCAATATTATACTTCGGGTTGGCTTGAATTGATCTATAAATGTCCGGATAGATGATCATTATTTCTAGAACTTTGAGAATTAGTTTCAAATTAAATGGACTGAATTAATTGAATTTTAGTATGACTAATTAATGGCATATGATCAAGAATCAAATTATTTAATTATTTTGCATAATGAATAATTAATTTTCTGTGTGATTGAAATTTAATTTCTAAATATGATTAAGGAATTAAATTCAATTTGGAAACCACTTACCATTTAGGAAGTAACAAATATGGCAAATTTAAGCAAAAATCAATATGATTGATTATTTGCCTAAATAGCATAATCACCTTATTTAAAAAGGACTTCATATTTTACATACATTTTATTTAATATGATTAATAAAATAGATATGTTAAAATAGTATATCAAAACGAAAATCCAATATATATCCTTTTCTTATTATCTTTATTTTATGCATTAGAGAATGCATATTAAGGGTGAATGACAATGCATGATAGATGATTATGGACTTAGTCAATGTTATTAAGTAGGCATGGTTATTTTATTTTATGGTAAATAAGGCTTGCGTGTCTCTATCTCAATTTTTCTTTCTCGTGTATTTCTCTTCTAATCTTACTCCCCTCAAATGTAAAATTGAGGTATTATGTTTTGAATTATTTAATTAGATTACATAAGATTAGGATAAAATGGTAATGCAAAAGGAGCAATAAACAAGGAGATGGTGCCATAAAATATGAAGACTTAGAAATAAGAATTTGATTTCTATTTGGGTTGTAATTCATGCATCTACCTAGGTTAGACATAGTCAATCCTTCCATGGCTCGAGGGATTGACGTTAGATTGTCCATAATCTTGTCATATAGTTATTGTAACTATCAAATGTATGTCTATGTGATGAATGAATATATATATATATATATATATATATATATATATATATTCATGATGAGACTTAATTAATAAGATCCCCCAATAAATAATAATTAAGACTAACACCTTTCATTAATATGGGCAGAACTAGAGTTCTTTTAGATGTTGGTTTGCTGAGCTGGCTCAAGCCCACTCTATAAAAATATGTTCGAACCATTGAAATGTAATTTCATGATTAATGGATTGGTCTTAACCGATTTCATTGATTTGTTGAGCTGACTCAAGGTTAATGTAAATTAGAGGCGATATTGGATAAGTGTATATGAGATATACACAAGTCAAAAGTTGATAGCCCAATAATTTATGCGCACGTCAATTAGTTTTTTTTTTCGATAAGCAATGTTAATATTATTAAGCAATGAGGGGAAAAACCACCTTAATGAAAAATTAAGGTGATGAAAAAATCCTTCCCTAAACTAAGCAATCGGCTTAAGCAAGACAAGGGGTCCTTGCTTCTAGCCAAAGAGGAGAAATGAGAGTACAAATAGGTATACATGGGGGGCCCTTAACACATTGTCTATTTTTCAAGAATGAAGAGCAATTGGAGAAAAAAGAAGAGAGTTTGTGTCATAAGGAAAGTCATGTGTATCTGCCTTAATCTAAAGCCATAGGCGAGAGAGAATAATGTGAATTATGGATTGAAAGTCTAGTCTCTTATTTTTGAACACAAGTTTATTACAACAAAGCCACAATTCTCAAGAGATGGAGAAGAATAGAGCATGCATGAATTTCTTCTTGATTTTTCCAAAAAGGAGGTTGTCCTAGAGGTGATAGAAGTTTACAAAATCCATGGGAATTACAAGTTGCACTCCCCACCATTTCAAAAAGTGCTACCAAATATGCCAAGAGAAGTTACAATAAAGTAGAAGATGAGAGATAGTTTCATCAAAAGCACCGCAAGAGGCACAAATATTGCCTGATATTGGGCAAAGGCTATGATTGAAGAAGAAGTCTTTCGTTGCAAGTTTGTTATGGAAAGCAAACCAAGTAAACTCTTTAGAGGGGTAAATGTTCAGCCAAACTTTTAGAAAAACTCCATCAACTGTGAAATTGCTTATCATGAAAGTATGGTAGAAAGATCGAATTGAGTAGCTACCATCCTTAGAGGCATCCCAAGAAATTTCATCTCGAGATCCTTTTGAGCATGTCATAGATGACAAAGTTGTAAGCAAGAGAGTTGTTTGGGCGAGTTTGTGATCATTATTGGGACAACTCCAACGGAGGTTCCAACACCAAGTACCATCAAACCATACTCCTATATTGTTGATAAAAGCATAGAAGGTTACTGAAATAGAGAAAAGTTCAGGAAATAGGCGAGACAAAGGTGGTGCTCCTTTTAGATGCCATTGATCATGCCAAAAAAGGATACTAGAACCATCTCCTATCTTGAAGGAAAGATTGTTATGAATGAAGCTGGAAATTTCTATTAGAGAAGAGTAAATGGAAGTGATGTCCTTCCATAAAGTTGAGGCATAATTATGGCAAACAGTCCAATCAATTCTCCTTACTATATATTTATGTTGGATAATAAAAGTCCACAACTTGTCATTATCAACACTCAGATTCCATAGCCATTTAAGCAAGAGGGCTTGGTTGTGAATATTGATGTCGCATATGCCCAGCCTGCCATTTACTTTGGGCTTAATAAGGAGTTCCCATTGAACACGGCGAATATTGGAGGGTTGTACGCCTTCACTCTAGAAAAAAGCCCAAATATGCTTATTGATACTTCTACTAACTGAGAGAGGCATCCAAAAAATAGACAAGTATTACAGTGCAGGGAGGTAATATAAGACTTGATGAGAGACAACCGACTTGCTTGAGATAGGATTTTCATTTTCCAAAATGCCAGCCTTTTTATTTTATTTTATCAATAATGGGGTTCCATATTGATAAGCATTTTAGAGAAGTTCTAAGCGGCAGACCCAAATAATTGAAAGGCAGATCAGTCTTTATGCAATGTGTTATGGTAGCAATAGAGTTGATAATATCGTCTGAGGAATTGATACCCACTATGGAACTTTTATGGAAATTGATGTGTAGTCCTGAGGTCAGTGAAAAGCAACGTAATATAAGTGTGAGATTGGAAAAGTCAGTAATAAAATCTCTAGAGAAGAATAACATATCATCAGCAAACTGCATATGAGTGATAATAGGTCCATGCCGGGGGAATTAGAAACTAGAAATCATGTCGAGGTTACGCATCCTTGAGATCAAGCAAGTGAGAGGCTCCACAACAATGATGAAGAGAAAGAGAGAGAGAGTGGGTAACCTTACTTAACACTGTTGAAGATGCTATATTGCTTGGAAGGAGTCCCGTTGACTAATATTGATGATTTAGAATTAGAGAAGTATTCCAAAATCCAGTTACACCAATGAGTTCTAAAACCTATATTAGATATAACTTGAAATAAGTAGCTCCATTTAACAGTGTCAAAAGCTTCTCAAAGTCAATTTTGAAGAGGGTACAACTATTTCTAGATTTCTTGCAAGAGTTGATGACCTCATAACCAATTTAAACCGGTTTGCTAGAAGTTTAGCTACAATTTTATACAGACCATGAATGAGGGAAATAGGCTGGAAGTCTTCAACCCTACAAGCGTCAGTCTTTTTAGGAAGAAGAGTGATGAATGAGTGCTTAATATCATTTGGTAGTTTCCTCGTCATATAGAAAGAGTTAAATAGATTCCAAAGATCATTTTTTAAAGAATGCCAAGCTCTTTTATAAAAGAAGAAGTTCACTCCATCTAGGCCTGGTGCTTTTAAAGAGCTAGAAGACCAAACAACTGCCTTGATCTCATCAAGTGTAAAAGGGTGGTCTAACCCAGTGGCTTCAGAAGTTGAGAGACTGCGCATGTCCAAATTCTATATAGTAGCATTAACAATAGGATCCATGTTGAATCTTCTAGAGAAATGCAAGTGAAAGGCATTGGAAATAGAGAGAGGGTCTCTATGAACCATTGTACCATCAACAATCTTATGGATTAAGTTACGACGCATCTGAATTGAGGCATGAATATGAAAATTTTTTGTGTTCCTGTCTCCTAACTTGCACCAGGATGTGCGAGACTTTTATCTCCATATGGACTCATATTGTCTTGAGATAGCTGAATGATTCAAGTGCAAGGTAGATATTTTGTGGGTTTCAGCAAGATTGAGAGGCCTGACTTCATTAATAGATTCAAGTTATTTCAATTCTTGTTCTAGTAAGCTAAGCTTAGTGTTTAAGTCCCCATAAATTTCCTTATTCTAGACAAATAAAAAACATTTTAGCTTGCGGAGTTTGGTGCTGATGGAAAGATACACCGTAAGAGAAGACCAAAAGTTATGTATCAGAGTAGGAAAACTAAGGGAACTCCACCAGCCATTTAAGGTCCTGAAAGGTCTAGGCCCTGTGTTGATAATTATGTTGCCAAACCATAATGCATTGTGATTAGAGGGACCACGAGCGAGAGCCATAAGAGAAGAATTGGGGAATGAAGAAATCCAGGAGGAATTAATAAATGCTCTATCAATTCAGCTTTTTGCATTTATGTTCCCCTAGGTAAATAACCCATATTGCAGATGCACATTCATAAGACAACAGTCAGAAATAAAATTGTTGAAATTATGCATACCGATAGAAAGACCCAAGATGGGATCTCGCTCAGAAGGATGGGTAACTTCATTAAAATCTCTTATAACTAGAACAGGTAGAGCTGAAGAGGAGATAAAGTGTTGTAGTTCGTGCCACAAGTCCGATTATAGAGAAGTAAAATTAGAACAAGGAGTATAAACTACGATAATACAACATTCCAAGTTTTCAGTAAGATAATTACTCGTAACTGCTAGCCAATTTGGATGAATCTCAGAGGAGATGTGGGAAAAATACAATATATCTTAAGAAATAAGAATACCTCCTGAACTAGAGTCAGTAGAGGGAGAGAAGATCCAATCAATATTTAGTCTTCCCTAGATAGATCGGACAATAGTAAATGTGATAGAGGCAGCTTTAGTCTCTAGAATAATCACAAGGTCATATTGCTTTAGTGAAATACGCTTCCTGATATGCCAGCTTTTTAAAGGACCACCAAGGCCCCTAGAATTCCAAGATAAGAGACTAACCATGGGAGAATGTCATAAATGAGGATCAGATAAGCTTACTATTTAGAGACATCCCACCACTGGGCATCATGAGCAATAATATTGACAAGGGCCTTAGAAACAGTCGTGTCATTTGCATCGAAAAGAAAGCTCGGCTCTTTACCAGTTTCAAGGGTGCATTAAGCCTCAACAAAAAAGGATGCTTGTTGAGAAATACAGAGTTTCTTATTATTTCGAGCAATGTCATTATCGCTTGGGCACCAAATCAAATTGGAGGTTTGAGGAACTTTGGCCTTGCCTTTTCACTGAGATTGGGTTTGATTTTTACAGCCATTCTTCGAAGGATTTAAAGAATTCTTTTTTTGGTGTTTCTAGACAGAAGGGTTATGGCCATTGGCTTGAGAGGATTGTGTACAATTAATAAGAGAGGCAGGTTTGGAGGACACTGGGTGAAAAGGTGGAGTCGAGATGGAGTTGGACACATGTGAAATGAGAAGGGGTGAATTAAAAGAGCAATTAGGAGACGAGGGAGAAGAAATCGGAGGTGAGATTTTAACTGGAGAAAGAGAAAAGGTTGAAAAGAAGGGTAACTGATCATATGAGGAGGGCTTAGGAGATGATAAACAAGGTGGGTTATTGATGCTGACAGATAGAATAGGCCGGGTAGATATTTAAGAGGGAGGTAAGGACCTGATTGTAGAGACCAAAGTATGAGGGGAGGTTAGGTTCAAAGAGGAGGTTATGGGCTTAAAGAAGGGATAAATAGATGCAGGAGGTGAGATTGGGCCAAGGTTGGGCGGAGCTGAAGCCCACATGATGGGCTTAAGTGATGTGGATCGTATGGGCCTAGTAGTTAAAAGTTGAGAAGATTGGCCCATGGATAAGTGCTTGGTAGGTAAAGGATCTTTGGAAAGTGAGAGGTCTACCACCCTCTAAAATTGATGGTCTTTCGAAGAAAAAGCAAGTCCTGCAATCCTCTGATGATTCAGGGGTTCGAATAAATGCGCAGGCTGCTCTTCCATAGGTAGGTGTGGGGGGTATTAAATGTAGCTGCTTTCCTCCTAGGAAAAGACTGATCTCGAGCACCACCAGCGTAACCTTTTTCACTTTCCAAGGAATGATATTCTTCTTTTACACGTAAGTTCTTATCACCATGTCCAACCTTACCTAAGTTTTGCAAAGAAGAAGTGCAGTTATATAGGGATGAGTTGTCTAGAAATGTTTCTTCTAAAATTTTTATAGAAAATGATTTTCCATGCATCGCCAAGTTCACAGTGCCCATGATGAAATCTGACATTGATGTGCATATAAGAACTCTACCATAATCAAGTTGATTTTTTGAAGAGTGTCATCATCCAAAGAGATAAAGGAACCCCATAAATTTCCGATGTCTCTAAATACATTGTTGCAATAAGCATGAATAGGAATACTGAAGCACCGAATCCAGGCGTATCTTTTAGGATTCAGAATAGAAGGACTCCATTTTTCTATACCATCAACCCATCTAGATAGCTGCTTTGCATTATCGGTAACCTGTTAACACCAATAATATTATTATGAGGAGTAAAAAGAAGCACACCTCCCCCCATGGATCTACATGTGACATTGTTGAAACAATGATCAAATATCATCTCTTGAAAGGATTCATGTAATAGTGGGAATTTTGCATATCCAACAAAACTTTTATGGAGCCATTCTTTATTATCTTTAAAGTTGTTGTAGATTAGACGAGAGTATAATCATTTGCCACTTCTAAAAATGTTCTCTTGTCTTTATAGGAGGGACAAAAATTTCTTGCTTTTGGAACTGAGATGTTAGGAGTTTGAGAGGTTTTGGGAGGTAAGGAGTTGTTTAACTTGGCAAATTGTATCATAATCTAATGTTTACCTAACCAAGCTCTATTCATTCTTTTGACAAATGTCCTTTGTGTTACCTTCGTTGAACACCCGAACAAAACCAAAGCGTTTCTCAGATTTGCTAGGATTTTTTGCAATGTATGCTTGGGCGACTCTATAGTGGTGAGCAAAAATTCTTCTCAAACCATAAGTAGGTCATGTCAGAGGAAGGTTATTAATGAAAAGGTTGATGAGGGGTGGAAGAGGAGATAGGTAGGTGTGCAGGCATCATTTAGCTTTTTTACTAGAACCAAGAATTTGGAAAGCCGATGTTGCTTACATCAATTAGTTGATAGCACGATTCGGTAGTTGCATGTGAATTACAATTGGTGTGGATTAAATACCCACCAATTTGACTTAAGAAGGCTTGTTGAGTTGACTTAAGATTTTTTTTGAGTTGGAATTGGATATCGACCCACTAAGGGAACTTCCGACGGGTTCTCTCAGAAATTGACTCAAAGGGTCAAAAAACTTTGGACTATAAAGTTTGAGCTCTAGGAACCAGGGTTTGAGGGTAGGTCGAGAAACAAAAATCGCACTCAAGGCTACCCTCTGTAGTTCTCCTAT
Organism: Balakata baccata; assembly: GCA_949630135.1. Lineage (NCBI taxonomy): Eukaryota > Viridiplantae > Streptophyta > Magnoliopsida > Malpighiales > Euphorbiaceae > Balakata > Balakata baccata. The sequence continues at coordinate 9,135 of CATIWF010089470.1, read as the reverse complement.
TTCCCAGCTTCTTTTCTCAAATCTAAAATTGAAAATGTACTCAGAGGAGTGAAATACTTTAGACTGGACTTTTTGAGCTCTAGAAACCACCGTTTGAGGGCTGATCAGGAAACAAAAAATCGCTCGTCAGGACTGCCTTATCTAGTTCTGCTATTTTCTGGCTTCCTTTCTCAAATTTAAAACCGAAAATGTACTCAGAGGATCGAAATACTTTAGATTGGACTTTTTGAGCTCTGGGAACCACCGTTTGAGGGCTGATCGGGATCAATTCATTCACTCACTGTACATATAACCTTGATATAGATAACATATAATATTTTATGCATAAATGAATTTAAATTGCATTATCTGTTATAACTTAGTTATACGTATGCTATATGTATGTTATATATGTATCTAGATATAGCCTATATAAGGGAAACATATAGCATGTATATAACACACAAGTTATTTTATACACCATCAATCATCATTGCAACCTCCCTAATTCGATTTTGTGAAGCACAGAGTTCGCATAGATGAGTTTGAAGTGAAATATGAGCCATATGAACTTGTAGATGCAAGATAACACAGGAGTCATTTCACTACTTCTAGTGTTTATCAGAAGGAGCATGCATATATATATATTGGAAAAGCTTGTTAACAGTGAAACTTATATCTGGCTGAGTCATGGTGACATGCTAAAGTGCTTCAATTGTCTGTCTATATTAACCATCTGAAAGAGGTTTGCTAGAACATTTGGATAGTGAACCTGAAGTAGAAATAGGTGTATGGAATCTCTTGACATCCTACATTCCTATTTGCTCAAAAAGGGTCAGCTATATGTACTTTTGTTGATTCAAAAGTAAGCCATGAGGAGTGCACATGACTTCAATGCTAAGAAAGTAGGACAAGTCATCCAAGTCTTTGACTGGGAATTCAAATTGGAGAGAACTAATCACCAAATGAACAACATCCAAACTTGAACTTGTTACAATTATGTCATCAACATAAGGAAAAACACCTTAGCTAATACCTTTTATGTGATAATGAGCCAAAGGTATTGGCTAAGGCAGACCAAACCTCATAAGTGAATGCCATAACAATTACATATAGAAATATTTCCTCAGATAGGGAAGAGAACAACTAACATAGGAGCATTTGACACTTTTAAAACCAAGTTTGATAAGCTGGATTTGAAATAAGTTTAGAAGAATCTAAGGGGTAAGGGTAAATGCCTAGGTGGTGAAGGTGTTCCAACAATAAAAACTGTTAGATTTTGATACATTAACAATGGTAGAAATTGAGTTTTACAAGCACAATAATTTTTATTGTTAATTTGATGGTGGTAGGCTGTGAAATTTATGTTTAGAGTGCCATTTTATGCTCTAATGTACCATATGAGATTTAGTGTGGGTTCAGGTTAAGTTTTCCATATGAAATGGCCACCTCTACCTACAATACATTCCTTTTATTTCTCGTAGGTGAACAAACCCTCTAATCTCTAGTTACAAAAAGTCAAAGGTGCAAATCATCTCCCTTTTTTTTTATTTCATCCTTACGCTAACATGAACACATAACTTCTACTACTGGGGGCTCTTATTGGAAGATAAATAATGAATGTGCACATTGCTAATTAATCTGCCTATGTTGGTTATGGTTCTTAATTTTCTTGACAAAAAGTTATGAGTTCAAATTCCACTCTCAATCTAATGGATTTATTTATTTATTTTTTTTAATTTTTACCTTGCATTTTTTGGAATATAGAAATCTTTAAAATGGAATAAATATGACCCAAAAGAAACTACAAAAAAAAAATTACATAACTATTTTAATAAAAAGAGCCTTTCCATCTCAAAATGTTAGTCCCTTTATGATGTGACATCATAATTAAGAAATCATTAATAATATAAGTTATATTATTTTCCTAAAATAGACAATCATTTTTTAGATGAAGTTTTTCTTCAAATGACACTATCATTCTAATATGGAAAAAAGTAATATTTTTCAATTTGATTTACCATAAGTGAAAATTAAAAGAAAAAAATTATATTACAGTTTTGAAACTTGTAACTTGATATTAAAATATTGCAACATAAAATTTTATGTTTTTGTTATACATTCTATTTATTATTTTTAAGGCATATATTAAGGCATTGCCAATAAAAATATATTAAAGCATTAGCAAATGGCTAACCGATTATATTAACAAAGTGCACATTAAGGATAGAATATGAGGATTTGGACACAAATCTCTCAATATACAAGGGGATTTAAAATTTTACCTCTTATAAGTTTCATTTCCTGAAAAATAGGAGACAACCAATAATTTTTTCACCAATCCATCAACTATTTTCCTAATTTTTCTTTCGTTTTCTTCTTTTTCTCTTCTTCTCTTTACATCACTACTACTCCGTCCACCACTTCAATGACCTTCGATTATGACAAAATTCGAACCATAACTAGGATTTTACCTTCTTATCACTTCAGTAATATTAGTTTTTCCAAAATCTGACCATATTTGGGAGATCGGTCGTTTTTCCTATTTTCTCGCTTCCTTTCTAAAATCTAATATTAGAAATGGACTCATATGGTTAAAAAATTTTAGACTGGAGAATTTGAACTTTAGGAATCATCGTTTGAAGGTTGATTGAAAACAATTATTTCCTTCATTATACATATGCTATAAGAAAAACAACATCTAGTGATAGATAATTAACCAGAGTGTTCCAACCTCTCACTAAAGGTATAATTTTTATCGTTTTAGTGAGAGTGCAATATTTCTCTTATTAAGTCATAACCATCAATGAGAGGATTTCTATTCTGTCATTATTGATATACGGATACCCTCGTTATTAGATATCAGTGCCATAAAAGAATATTCTTGCCGCCCAAGCAAAATTTATTTCCCAGGTGAAATTTTTTTTTTCATTAAAAATTTATATTAAAAAAAAAATTTAATTTAACAACTCAACACAAAACCGCTTCCGCTGACAAGTATCTCTCATCTCCCACCTTCTTTCCCAAATTTCTAAACCCTAACAAGTCTTACGAGGCTGGAATTTCCCTGGAATTTCATTTACGAGGCCGGCCTCACAACTTATACTAATTTTGATTCAGATTTCAAAATCTCTGGCCAGAAGTGATTTGAAGTAGCAAAGGCGTTGAGAGCTTTGTCTTCGTTTAGAGAAGAAAAGGAAGGTGCTAAATTCAAATGACTGGGTGCAGGAGCAGTCGAGGACTATGAATACCGAGAGTAAAGGCGTTGAGAGCTTTTCTTTGTTGAGGTTGTTGATTAAGATGTAAGTTTAATCACTTCAATTTTTTTACTCTTTTTCTTTGTCTTGGGTGGAATAAATTGTTGAAAGTGCCTGTTGTTAGAGTTCATTTGTTTTTCAATTGTTTATTGGGTTGTGAAATGTTGCGGCTGAAAGATATCGCTGGTATTATGGGATTTGTTTAGGATTTTTCTGCTATGCACTCTCTTGCCGCTGTTATTAGTCTCTGACTCTCTGTCTATCTCTGTTTTTCTCTTTGATATTAATTTGAGACTTTTCTAAGTTTTATTAGAGAAATGGTCATTTGTTTGTTTGTTAAATATTCAGTATGATGATTCAATTGTCAACAAAAGAAGGCAAGTATTTTTAGGGGTTCTCCATCCAGTCTTCTTTGATCCTATAGAGTTCCAGTAGAGAAATGGTTTGGTTAGGTTATGGGTTTAAACCTAAGGGTACCCACTATCCACTACCGGGAACTTGATCATACTTTTTTTTTTTTGTGTAATATAATTTCATATTTAAATTTTGAATTCATGTTTTCTTATTTTTATTTTTTTTAATGATATGAGTATAATTTGAGAAATCATCTATTGTATCATGTGTAATTTGGAAAAAAACTATATAAGTAGATTTAGTTTGATGTTTATCGATTATGATTTGTTTTATATTTTTGTTCATATGTTGAGGTAAAAGTGTTAGCGTTAAGTGCATTTAGTATATGGATAGTGCTAACAGGATTCAGGACAGGTATATAGGGAATATAGATATAATTATAAATGGGTTTGGTCCATGTACAACAGGTAGTTCAATGTTAAATGAGTTTAGGAGCAAGTAGGGCAATATTTGCAGGTATCATACCTGCTGCTACCTCTATGCACAATTGGTCCATAAATACTCCTTTGCAAGTTTTATTTTGCTCAATTGAATAAGCTGAATTTTTTCGTGAATTGCAGTATTCCTGAATATTTTTCGTGAATTGCTGCCACCTCTGTCCTCTACTCAATGTAGCGTGGTCCTAGAAGCTAGCTTTGGATAGGATAATTACAAGAAACATTAGAGGTAGGTAATACTTTATAAATAGCAGATGATACATTATGTCACTATAATTTTTTCAATGAATTGCAGTAATCCTACATTAGTGTTTTATGCTTGAAATTGAAATTTAAGTTAAGGTGCTGCTAAATATGGAATTGAAGTTAATTTTTTTTACAAAGTTGGATATGACATAACAAGGCTGCAAGTGGTTGCAATTTTGGCTTATTCTTCTTTTCTTTAGCTAGTTACTGGGGCTTATAAGTGGTATTAAGTCCTTTATTTGATGGTTGATGGAATCTTGTTGAGACCTTAATTAACTTTTGAAGCTAAATGATGAGCTTAAATCTTGGTCGGCTGTTTCTCTGTGTAGAAACTTTTTTTCTAAACAGCCTTGATCTTGTTTAGTCCGAAGTTCTCTCCTATACAAATTGCAAACAGGCCCATTTGTGTTCCTGTTACCTTATAATAATACGGAACGATATGAAGAGATGCACCAAAAAGAACCAGCAAAGGAAAAGTAAAACAGATCAGTAAGTCTTTTCAGACCCCAAAAAAGGGATTCAAACAAGTGATATATTCTTCATCTAAAATGTATACAGTTCATAGGTAAAATGAAAAATACTTCAGTTTCAGTATCAATGTTGTGAGAATTTTCTCTATCTTTTTTGATACAATTGATAATTTTCCTTGTGAATACCACATGGTTTGCTCTATAATAATGGTTAATAGTTTCAGTTACATTTTGTCCTGCAACATTGCAATTAATGGAGCTGTGGCTTTCGCATCCAAGAATTATTAAGTTCTACATAAAAGAATTAGCTCATTGCCATGACCCATCCACTCTCAACATTATCTCATGCCAGCACTTATTCACTAGATATAAGTGGTTGCTTAATTTTCAGCAAGCATTTTAAGTTCATTCTGTTTTAAGCTTGCAAATTATTTTCCAAAATCAAACTTTACTAGTGTCCAAAATCATGTATACTGAGTTTTAATCATAATGGAGGTTAAAGTTGTAATTTCTTTTGTTGGTGCTAGGGTGAGCCAAGCTTCCACCTGTATGGATTTATTATGTGCGTTAGTGCAACTGCAGCAAGAGCCTTCAAAACTGTTCTTCACGGCATCCTTCTTTCTTCTCAAAGGTAAATGCATTTTTTCTTCAATTTGATTATCATAATAAGTTGTGCTTGTTATTTTGATGCGTGAAATTGATTTGAAATGCATTTCTGTCTCAAATTTATGAAGTTTTTTCGCGTCTTCTTTTTCAGAAAATTTAAGAAATAACTCTTCCTAGCATTCTCATCATATTTATAGTTGGATATTGCATGATACCAATTTTTGAAACAAAAGATTAGGCATATTTATGATGTTTTTTCATTCTCAATAGAAATAAAACTGTTGTAGAGATGCAGGCCTTTTAAAATAAAAAGATTATGGACTATTATATGAGGAAATAAAGTGTACTTTTGATTTTGGAATTTTGATGAATGGAGGGACAATAGTTATTAGTTGATGAGATAAAGTCAAAAAGAAAAGACATAGCATCCTGCAAATATAATATGCAGCAATCACTAAATTAACTTCTTTCCGATTATAAATTTTAATTTTAAGTCACTGTAATTATCTTCTTTCTCGGTTACTGTAATTTGCAATGGCTTATTTTCACAAACTGTGTGAACCAGAAGAGAAGAAGATGATTAATGCAGTGTAGGCATAATTGAAGTTGGACCCTATGTGTCAGTGAACTGACAAACATTGTGCACATTATTAGAAGTAGAGTGAATCATTTGGCCGCTAGTCTGGATTTTTTGGACCCGTCTTTAGGAATTCTAAGATTGAGTCTTGGAGGGCTAGACAACTCTTCCACAATCTTTATGCAGTTATAATACTAGCAGGTATGGAATTTTGCTATTGCAATGGATCTTTTATTCATTGCAGCATAGCTATAAAGAAACTGTTAAGCACTAGAACAAAATCACATTCGGCTTGCCGTGGCCTTAATATTTTTTTGGAACTAGAAATGTACAACAGTCATATTCTTAGCTTAACCCCATTTATGTTTACTAATTTCTAATATTGAATCAGCAAAATTAGAGCATGTCTTTATGGAGATTGTATGTACCATTAATAAATTACAGCTGTTTGATTCACTAGAACGACTGAACATGAGTTAAAAGTACTTCTCTTTCATTTGGCCAAATTAAAGAATGGAAAGTCAAGCATTGGTAACCCTCTAAAATAGAAAAATTGGTACTCATCCAGCACATTCTCTTGCCATAAATCTTGAAGCATTTTCACATGAAAAGACTGAAGATAGATGTGGCACATGTGGGATATCTTTATTTATGTCTTCTAGAAGTGATTCTTTAAATGTTACTCTGAAGTTCAATTGTTGTAAAAGAGCCACTCCTGTTTAATGATGATTTCATCTGTCTTTAACAATTTATCAGTGACTATCCACTTATTCTATTTCACTCATATTTCTTCCTCGGTGATCTACACTCAACTTGATATCGCCATTGGTTTGTTGTTTACTGAATGCAATGCTGTGGTTGAGATTTTCAAATTATGCTTATTCATTTTAGTATGATTTTGGTAGTTTTGAATATACAACAAATGTATATGATTCTTGTATATTCATAGTATTCGTTTATCCTTGATGTTCTTGTGTAGGCATAGACTTTCAAGTCATACCAGTGTATTATTCTCCTGTGGCCCCAAGTCCTGTTTCCTTAAGCAAGTCATGGCTAACATAGTTATGCAACTCATACTTTGGAACACATTATAATTGTGTATGTTTGTGTACAATATTTTGTTGAAAATAATTATTATTCCAAATATTTAATAATTTTCATGTTTGATTATAATGAGATATTTTTATACGAGTTAATCAGGATATTGTGTTGGTTATGCAACTTTTAGTGAGAGACAATTGTGGTACTGTAAGGGGAAATTACATTTGTAATGAGACTCTTAGTGAGAGGAAAAATTTAAATAGTGAGAGGAAAAAAATACGGTCATTATTTACTCTTAGTGAGAGGCAATAATGAGGTGAGGGGATATTTCCCCTCACTAAAAGGCTTTTACGACGGTATTTATTCATTTAATGACAGGATTTCCTCTCGTTATAGGCTGATTTTCTAGTAGTGATATAACCTATGTATAACTAACATATAATGTTTGTTTTAGAGATAAATTTAAATTGCATCATCTATTATAACATGGCTATATGTATGTTATAAGTTAATTATATGTATTGATAGATATAACCCATATATATGCAACATATAACATAACTATCTTATTATTATTAAAAGAATTGTTAAGTACATGTATTTGGTTTCTACAAGATTAATTAAGCTTTACTTCAATGAAGCTTTGCATGGTAGCCATTTGTCAGACATTCGAATAATCTAATATTTAATCATATCCTAATTATAATATTAAAAAAAAAAAAAGAGGTTTGAAAGACCACTTTCTTATCTCTCCATTGTCGTCCACTTATAGTTTCCATACCCAAAGCAGTTCTTCCTCTCTTCCTCTATTTTCTTTTAGTTACTCAGTTCTCAACATCCAAACACTAGGAAATCAAAGAAGTAAGCTTAAAACTCCTTAATCCTTAAAACAATTTTGAAAGTACGGAATATGCAGTTCCGGTCAAGTTGGGGGTTTTACCATTGAAGGTCTTGCACGTTGAAATAAGGTGGAAAAAAAAAAGAAAAAGAAAGATCAAAAGCTACAAGTTAAAAAGAAAAATTTAAAAGGTAAAAATTTTCATCTTCTCCTTCTTTTGGTCGTGAGCCATAACTTCCATGTCATCACTTTTCTTTCATGATTTTTTTTCAAAATTCATCTTAATTTCTTGTGCTAATTACCCTTAACTAATTCCATTTTGGTGATGTGTGTGTTGTTTTGGTTGAAGTAATCAAAACAGGGGCTTAAAGAGGTCATGGGTTCATCTTCTCCTTCTTCCAGTGCCCGTTGGGTTCCATTCATTGAAAAGAGAGAGAGAGCCAAAAGAAATTGCGAGATTTGAGGAAAAACGAAAGTAGCATTTATTAAAAACAAAAACACGGAGTGGTTAGAGGAGATAAAAGAACACTGGGTTATAAATGAAAAAATTCTTAAAATTCAGGGTTACATGTCATTTCCTCTAGAATATTTTCAACAAAATTCTACTCATAAATATATTTCTGCTAACATGTTAATTTTTATCTAATTGATTGTGTTTTCTATTCTTTTTTTTTTATTATTTATTTATACATAACTAGTAAGAATAAATTAAATGCTTACTAATCATCACATAGTTGCCCATCCATACAATTGCTTAGAATGTTAAAATTGAAAAGTATTCAGAGAGTATTCATAACGCTTTGACAAATAGCATCATCAAAACAAAATAATGCTAAAAAAGCTATCTTAAATTAAGATTCTTTATAATAATATCATAATAAGCAATAATCTCCCATTACACCCTGCTATGTTTGATAAAAATAACAATAATTAACATCACAACTTAGTAAACAAAATCTATACTCAATCATTTTGAGTGCTACTTGATGTTGTTGGGCATATGTCAAGTCTAAAATCCTCATTTGCATTGTCTTGTGGTGAGAGAGAAGGTTTAGGAGGCAAAGCTATGCTCTCACATTCTCCTTGAAGCATCTCAATAACTTTATGCATTGAAGGACGATGAATGGGCTCCCATTGCATACACCATAGTGCTACTAAAACCATCTTCTTTGCTATTTTCTTTTCTTCTTCTGATACACTTCCTAATTCTACTTCCTTTCCTTTGTTGAATTGGTCATAAATCCATGTAGGGAAGTAAATTTGGCTCAAT
>CATIWF010089456.1:0-10024 GCA_949630135.1 Balakata baccata | reverse complement strand
AATATTTAAATTTAGTATATTAAAACTGCCTACGGGCAGAAGATATGGTAAATTTTGAAATTGAACCAAAAATTGTGTAGTACTCCAAACAAATGATATTTTAATATGTCATAAAATTATTTGTTATATTTAATTGGAAATAAGAATTACATAAATTGGATATATATAGAAAAATTTATAGGGTTAAAAGTCCTAAAAGGTCACATTATCACTTAGACAAAACTTTAGCTATTTATTTAAACCAAATTAAGAATAAGTATTTTAACAATGTATTAATCAATTATATTTTTAAATTAGGTCATCATCAAGTGGAAAAACAATAAAAGTAGACAAGCTCCATATTTTAAATTTTCAGAAAAGTTTCACTGAGATTTGTATATATATGTATTTTAATTTGTCCTTATTGTATGCTTGTGTTTTAGTTGACTAAGTTGCATGCTTGAATAATGTGTTAGAATGTATAAATGTAGAATGGTTTTCAAAAGGGTAATATGGCATGCTAAGAAAAATTAATGAGTGAAAAATATATGCGGCTTTTAATATGTGATAAATAAGGTGTTAAATAGTATGTATATGGTTTTATTGTGATACTATGTTTGTGAAGTGTCTGTGAACTTTAAATTATTGCTAAAATATTGTGTGATTATTATAATATGCAAATTATATCGAGGATTTAATGGAATTTATCGAGTATTTAAATAATGAAATTATATGTGATAGCATGTTTGGAAATATGGATTAATAATTGGTTAATAAATTATATATAAAAATTGGTTATAAGGTTGTAAATGTGTGTTAAAGAGCATGAATATGGAATATGTATTATAGTATATTTTTAAATATGGATTAGTACATGATTGATTAAATATATAATTATTATTAATGGTTGGTTATTGAATAATTATTAATAATAAAAAGTGAAGTTTGAAACTCGTTTGATATATGTATTTGATATGAAAGGAAAGTTTATATGGCATACTGAGAGTCGTAAAAATATTATTAATTATGGTTGTGTAATAAAAATTTATTGGCTTTGATTGAATTAGAAATTAATTAAAATATGACAATATTATTTAAATGGTTATATATATATATATATATATGTGTGTGTGTGATTTCCTAATTTTAAAATTTTATAATCATATTATCCTTACAAATGTAAAGTGAACAATGATTACAACAAATTAACATATAAAGAAAATAAATAAGTAATAGCCTTAATTGTCCATTTCTCTACATGAAAACTAACTTATGATAGATGATATATCGTTCAGGAGAATTACGGTGCCGATATGGATATGATTTAAGGACAATGTGATTTTAGCTCCGCAAGTGCTCTTTGATCCTATTATATACAAATGATGATGTTACACTCACTCATGTGGCTTTAGCTTTGCGAGCATTTCTACTTCAAACCCTTATCTAGACAATCTGGAAACGAGATTTGAGCTACTTATATTAAAATGCTATATGGACATTAATTAAAAAAATTAAGAATACAAGTTAAGAGATATATGTATAATATAAAATGACTTGTGTATATGCGGTTAGGTATGACATAAATTGTAAGAATTTAATATGGCAAGTTAAATTTATAATTCAGTTATATATATTATTATTGAATTTAACGACATTGCATATGAATGTGTTTATTCTTTTACAATATATGTTTGGATTATTGTGAATCGTATTATGGATTATTTGACGTGCATTCTTGTAACTATATGTTAAAACTTTAATGATTATATGAAACGAGATTTGGATTAATTAAATTGAAAATAAATTAAAGAAATTAAATTAAAATGATATATGGAAACTAATTGAATTAAAATAACAAATGATGTATATAATTAATTGAAAATGATATATGTGGAAATTTAATAAATGATCTAAAGAAGAAATTAAAAAGATGATAAAATATGGTAACATGAGATGAGTTGGTATATTTATTTCTATATACTATGTATATTTATATATGTGTAATTCATGATAAAATAAAATAAAAGTAAAAGTAAAAATATAATAGTAATATATAGGAACATGAATTGTATGTAAGAGTTCGGCATATTATTTTCTCAATTATTTGTCTTGATTTATTGACATTATGCCATGATATAATTGTACCACGCGTTTGTATGACTGTATGAGAAAACTTAAATACTTATATTTACCACTAAGTTAGAAATGATTTAGCGTGGATTTTTTTCGTGCATGAACTGGAACTTGTAGATAATAGATTATGAAGTTGATAGAGGAAGTACAAGCTCATACTAAAGGAGATGAGTCAGACCCAGTTAGAGGGGATCCATGTTATTTTTGTATTTTGTTCACAATCATGCATGTGGGTTTATTAGATGTATTTTGGTAAGCTAGAAACTGTTAATTTTGGTAGTTATGATCAAGTATAATATATTTATATAATAAGATGGTACAAATATAATGGTAGGTTTCAAAAATTGAAATCATATGTCTATTCGAATATGAATACATTAACTAAGTTATTAAATAAAAAAAATTTAATTCGGACATGTTTTATTTAGCTCATTTATGATATGCTGCTTATTTAATGTGATTATTCATATTATATAAGCGGGGGTGCCATAGAAATAAACCACCCCCACCAGCAATACCAGGATTGCCTTTGGAGCACTCATATATGTTCAATTTAATCCAATCGAAAGGAGGAAACTTTCAACCGACTAATCTGCCCTTATAAAGATTAACATTCAGCGCATCAATAGACTCCTTCCACATAGTATCCACTTGCTTAACATATCTATTAATCCACCATACCTTCCTAGATAAAGGTACCACAGTACCATTAAAGACCTTATCATTACACTACATCCAAAGCCACCATAACACAGAGGCAAAGAAACAACCCTAATCTCCCAAGTATTCAACTTTGGATTTTAAAGAAAGATTATGAAGAAGCCAAGAGGACAAGTTTATACCTCTTTGAAGTTGAATCTCATCCGGCAACAACCATAATGACCACAGCTCCTTAGCATGCCTACAGTCCCTAAGAATATGGAGGACCGATTCAACAACTGTCTCACAACAATCATAATAGGGATTAGAAGAAAAACCTCTTTTAACTCTCTCCTCGTTACATATAATCTTACCGCGCCCCACCAACCAAATAAACACCCGAACTTACTAAGGAGCATGAATCTTCCACATACAATGCTAAAGTATCACGTCTGTGATATAGACTCTGACCGTATACGCATATTACTATTTTTGTACCGCAGTACGAAAGCGTACCGACTAGAGTCTAAATACAGATATATGAGCGTGAAAAATCTAATTTAATATAATAATATGACACTTAATATGAATATTGAGTTGATTTGATTTGATGAAACGTTGCAATTTCGTATCATACACATAAATCAAGGTAACAGACTTGGCCGGGAATACAGGGTTTTCGTTCAGCGGTAAAAATTTGAGTTAAGCATACCATAATGGAGAGAATAATATTTTAAGGCCATAGGTGAAGTTACATGGAGATATTTGGAGGTTAAGGGCTCCGATTTACATAAATAATATTCTCGGTGTAGATTTACAGTCCGATATTCTGATTGAGAGTTAGAGATATGAGTTTACTATCACAATGATACCAAGGTGATCACAATTAAATTCTAAGATTTTAAAAACTGATACTTTAGAAATCGGATTTTAGAAGAATTTTTACGGGCATGATTTAGAAAAAGGACTAAACCGCAAAAACAAAATTTTCGCACTGGTGGTCGTTTTGCAAAATCAAAAAGACCATTTCGAAGAGAAATTTTTTTTGAAAATATTGACATATTCAATTTGAGGAGATAAGATCATTTGAGATATGAAATTTAAGAAAATAAATTTCTTCAAGTACTAAATTGAAAAGTTTGGAAAGTTGGTGAAAAAAGTTAAAAGTCAAAGTTTATTTTGGATTAATTTGGATAAAATCCAAAATATTTTTTAATTAATTTTAATTGACCAATAGGAGCAAGAATTAAGCTCAATTAAGATTAATTAAGCTCTAATCAACTATATAAAGTAAAAAAAAAAGCAAAAAAAAATCAATAATTCATAAAAAAAAAAGTAAAAACCCCACCATCTTCTTCTCCTTCTTCCTTTGCATGACCAACATACCATTTCCTTTAATTTCTTTCAATTTTCTCTCACAAATTACCATAATCCAAGCCTATGGAGGTATAAGGAATTAAGTAGTAGTGAAAAAATATTTTTGGAGGAAAATTAAATATTGGTCAAAAATTCTAAGAAAATTTGAGGTGAGATTTTTTCTTCACTTTTCTTTCAAATTTTTTATTGATTTAAGTTGGTTTGGATGATTGTTGTGAATAATTTTTAGTTTGGTAGTGTGTTTGATGTTGAATTTGTGAAAAGGAGGAATTGAGGTTTTGTAGGAAAATTATGGAAAAATTAAATAAAAATGGACAATGAGTAGAATGAGACTTGAGGAAGATGGATATGGTGAAAAATTGATGAAAATAATTTTTAGAAATTTTTGTCGAATTTTTAGAAATTTTCCATAATTATGGCCAAATTTTTGAAAATTTATTTTGAAGGATTTGTGCCATAAAATGTTGAAAATGGAGTTAAATGGAGTATTTGGAAGTAGAAGATAATTTTTGGAATGAATGAAATATTTTTGGTGAATTTTTGGATTTTTGGTCTAATTATTGAAAAATTTATTGGAAATTATTGAATATTATTTTGGTAAAATTGGTGATGGAAAATTCAAGAAAATGAGCTAAAGAGATCATAGGAATTTATTTGGAATTTTTAAAGCATTTAGTGAATTAATAGGAATTTTTGAAACATTTAGTGAATTAATAGGAATTTTTGAGTAGAAAAATAGATTTTTGGAGAAAAATGAAAAATGAAAGTAAAAGAAAAAAAATAGTTTGTAAGATGAAAAATGAGGAAAATGAAATGTTTACAAAAATTAAAAAAAATATTAGAAAATTTTTTGTCACGCCGGAAAGTATATTGGATGACCGAAATTTTGAATTATGCGTCAAACACGTGTAACAAGAAAATATAATATCGATATGAGATTTTGATATATAAGAAAGCGAGAAGTAGTTGAAAGTTTTATTTTCAACAGAAAATATGTTAAAAATGATTTTGTAGTTAATTAAAAATTATTGTTGTTCAGGCGCAATTACGAGACCGGCGCCAACGGCAGACTGGGGAAAAGAACCGGTAGACATCGGCACGTGAAAGTTGAGATCTGTATAGTAATTTATAATTTTAGCCATTAAATGTTTAAAATATGATTTTAATGAAGTTTTGATTTAAATGAGTTTATATGATAAAATAGTTTAAAATATTATAGAAATACATATTTGATAAGAATTTGATATTTTAGCTTATATATTAGCATAGACAACAGTTTAGGGAGTTATTGACATGTCAATAAGGTTATTGGCCTGGTGGGTTTCCTGTGACTATGTATTATACTCTACGGCCCAGTGGGTTTCTTGTGGTCGTATGATACATATATTCGGTCCGGTAGATTTTCTGGAACCGTATGATACAATTTATTAACATTATTTCTCTGATCTGGTGGGTTTCCCAAGATTATAAAATGATATGTACCCCTCGTTTTCCTGTGATTAGTCTATGATAAATTAGTATATGAGCATGACAAGAGATTTTTATGAGTTTATGATATTGATGAAATATTTTATATTTGATATTTTCTATAAATGACTGCTATTATAAATTATTGTACCACTGAATTGTATAACTCAACGCGAGAGTTTGTTTTTCTCTAGCGAAAGTTTAAAGTGAAGATAAAGCGACAAGCATTGTAGATATAAAGTCGTTGATAGTGGACCCCACAATATGGAGCCAAGTAGTAGTGGTAGCCATTCCGAGATGGTTGGTCTTTTTTTGTATTTTATTATTATGGCATTAGTGCTGCAAAAAAAAATTTAAATACTCATATATAAGGGAATATAGACAGAAAGCGAGTTTAGAATTATATTGCATATATTCTTGTTTTATATTTTATTCTACTTAAAAGAAAAATGTTATAATATTTTATATTATTTACAAATATTTTGATATTTGGTTTTGTAAATTGTAACACTACTTATCAATTTGGTATACGATGATGTATATGGAAGGATAAGAGGTGTTATCATTATAGTTCAATAAAAGTCTTATAAGTCGTTTTAACTGTAAACTCCCCAATTTTTGAAAACCGCCACACATCTCTATTAGAAACTGAATAGTGCTCTTTCACAAGGAAAGCCGACAGCTTTTGTTTCAAAGCCTTAGGCAAACAATCATTCAAAGAACACCAATCCCAGCCTTGACCCAAACGCCAATAATCACACACCATTTTATTTAAATCTTTATCCGATAGAGGGCACAAGGCATGGACAGCTAAAGGGTTATCAACAAGCCAAGAAGTCAACCAAAAATTGGTAGACCTCCAATTACTCATATTTCACAATGTCCCCATTGAGGCAATATCAAAACCCAAGCAAATACTTCTCTAAGTAACTAAAACCTTTTTATTCATAAGCCCTATTCTCCAATCAGCTCCTTCATGTAAATATTTATATCTCATAACACTCACCTAATGGAAATCAAGCCTATTAAGAAATTGCCACGCCAACTTAGCCATAAAAGCTCTATTTACTTAACAAAGATTACAAATACCTAACCCACTAACCTTTTTAAGCAACTGAACCATATCCCATCTAAACAAATGCAAGCTATGAGACTTATCATAATGGCCCCAAACAAAGTTCCTACAAATCTTTTCCATCACATTACATACACCCACAGGAATTTTCATAGTTTGCATAGAATAATAAGCTATAGAATTAAGAATAGATTAGGTCAATGTAATCCTACCAGCCAAGGATAACTACTTAGATTTCCAACTAGCTATTTTGGTTTGCATATGATTAAGAAGAAAATTATAATGGTGATTGGAAAGCCTACCATGAACAGCTGGTGCTCCCAAATACATCCCCAAATCATCCACCAAAGGAATATCAATAAGATCTGAAAGATGCTTTGTATAAGCCTTATCCATATTAGCCGAAACCATCATATTGGATTTAGAAAAATTCTCCAGTTGGCCAGAAGCCAGAGGCTAGACAAAAGCACTGTAGGCACTCATGGATAATAAGAATATAGTCTTCACTAGCTTCCACAAATAAAACAAGGTCATCAGTAAAAAAACATATGCAAGAGCTGTGGCCCACGAGAAGAAACCTTTACAGGGCATCATTTCTTCATCAACACTACCTCATTAATAATGTACGAAAGTTTCTCAATGCATATTATAACAAAGATAAAAGGGGAAATGGGATCCTCTTGCCTAATCCCATGAGAAAGGAAAAAAAGTTGGAAGTTGCTCCTTAAGGAAAAAAAGCCGGAAGTTGCTCCTTATTCCAAAGAACATAAATGCTACTAGTGCTCATACATTCCATAATATTCGGCACCAATCCAAAGGCAGCCTAATATCATAAAGAGTATCATGAATGAAATCCCAAGAGAGACAATCATAAGCTTTAGTTAAATCAATCTTAAGAATTATAGTAGGCTTACCACTCTTAGCAAGTCTCATAAAATGTAAAACCTCCTGAAAGATAATATTATTGTCAGAAATATGTCTTCCAGGAATAAAGCTACCTTGGACCCGAGAAATGAAGTGAGGCATCAAAGGTTTCAGTCGATTCACCATGGTCTTAGTAATTAACTTATAGATCATATTGCACAGGCTGATTAGATGAATTTGGCTTAAAACTTCAGGATGAGGAACTTTAGGGACTAATACTAGCAAAGTTTCATTCCACCTTATGTCGATGGCACCCTCATTCAAGAAACTAAGAATAGAGTTGCAAACAAAAGAACTAACAATACTCCAATTCTGCTGAAAAAAAACCAGCTTGGAAACCATCCATGCTCGGAGCTTTCCAAAGGGCCATATCCATGAGAGCTCTATAAACTTCCTCCCGAGAGAAAGGCTCACCCAGATCAGAAAGGGCATCTACAGAAAGTAAAGGAAATTTGCCTCTAGGAAGAATATAAGGCATCATAGAAGAATCCTCAATGTAAAGATAAAAAAAAAAAATTTACAAGTCATTTCCTTAAGAATCACATCTTCCATAAACTAAACACCAGAGTCATTCTTTAAACTTCTAACTCGGTCACGACTTTGTTTCACTACAATGAAAGTATGAAAAAATATCGTATTCTAGTCTCTAGACTTTATCCATTTTTCTCTTGACTTTTGGAACCAAATAAGCTTCTCCTAAAAAGGAACAATATCTAGCTCTCTTAAGTTTAGCCTCAAGCTTCAAAAATTATTTAGAAACTTGGACCTCCAACCACTTCTAAACCCCAGCAAGGTGAGCCTATAACCGCCTTTTCCGATAAAAAATATTACCAAAAGTAATCTTATTCCACTGACTCAAGTCAATAGAAAGCTGCTGTAGAGTACCAAAAAGTTCAGGGTCCTTAGACTAGTGTTCTTTAAGAAAATGAGAGAACTCAAGATGGTAGCCCACACTATTAAGAATCGAAATTACTGTTGAATATGCATCTCAAAAGAAGGTGGGAAATTCACCAAGATAGGCACATGATCAGAATGAAGTTTGAGCAAATGGGAGACCACAACTTTCCAAAACAGGAACTTCTAACTAATAGAGTAGAGAGCCCTATCTAAGTGAGCCCCTTTCATAGTAGCCAAAGACTCATACTACTCCAAGTAAATTGGGACTCGTAAAACTAAGATCAAGCAAACCATTCCTCGTAATCCAATCATTAAAGCCAGCAGAATGACAAATAAAGTTCCTAGAAGAACTAAGAATTTCATGCTAACTAGAAACAGAGTTAGAATCCCCCACTACAAGCTAAGGACCTAAAACATTAAAGGAACTCATTGACAATTTCTGCTACAGCAGAGACCAAAGGGACAAAGAAGGACTGTCATAAACTATAGAAAGGCATAAAGGCTCTTTATTCTCCATATGCACCATGCAATGAAGGAATTGAGGATTAGAGCTCAAAATATCAAGTTGACTAATACTACTATCCCAAAAGAGCCAGATACCGCCACTGTACCCAACAGCCTCGATCTAGGCCTAATGAGCAAAACCAATATGCCAATAAACCTTATTAGCTTGGACACCACTAATCTTAGGCTCAATAAGAGCAAGAATACAAGGCTTATAAAGCCTGATAACATCTTTAAGAGTACGACTAAAGACTTTAGAAGCCGTACCTTGACAGTTCCAAAATAATAAAAACATAAAATATTGATAGAAAGAAAAATAAACCCCACGCTAAACATACTAGAATCAATCAACATTGATACACTTAATGTTATCCTCCTCACCCTCCAACCAATCATATTCATCACACCCAATACCACCAACATCACTATCGAACATACTAGCCTTCTCATCCCCTAGAGGCGAATTAGAGAGATGAGGATAAACTAGGTCGCAGGACTGATGAGAATCCCTATCCTCCTGCATAACATCAAACAAGTTATTAATACCCAACAAACCCTCATGTTGAACCACAAAAGAAGAGATAGTTGAGCCCTTATGATCACCGGAAACAAGTGTGTGCTCAGATAGGGTAGCAGCTTTATTGGGATACTTCTTCATCTTGGGCTTTTCCTTAGAAGAGGGTATCCTACCAGAATCTCTACTCTAGGTTTGCACATTGGGCCGCCTACCTTTACCTGTCAAGGCCCTATTAAAACCTTTTATGCCTGAGGATCCCAAGCCCCATAGAAACAAAGCCATCTCCTACCTCTCTCCTTGTCCCCCATGTGACCTTTATTATTCCCCTTAATAGAAATATTCCCTTTACTTGGAAAGATTATTTGATTCCCGTCATTTTGTTGTGACCTTTTATGAACCAACATCCAAGGGCCAAAGGAATCACTAACAGAACCCTCCTCCTTGTCATGACCATGCACATCCTCCTTGGTTACATTACCAACTAGAGGCTCCAACTCTTGAGAACAGAAAAT
>CATIWF010089433.1:0-15933 GCA_949630135.1 Balakata baccata | reverse complement strand
GAAGAAAAATCAAGAAATTATAAAGGTATAAATTCTGAATTTTCTTTGATTAAATTAGTTTTAATTGGCACATGAAAATCCTTTGATTCGGGTTTTGAAAATTTTTATTTTCCGCTGCGTTATATGTATGTGATACATGGTCAAAACCCTTCAGAACCTTGCACAGTTCTTGTCTAACGATGCTCCTACTCTTAGAGAGGATGCGTAAGATGTCCAAACAAGGATGGTTTATGATAATTGGCATCATTCTAACTTCTTGTGTCATGAATGGGCTACATGATTCATTATACAATGTGTATAGTGGAATCAAGACTGCTAAACAGTTGTGGGAATCATTGGACCAGAAATATAAATCTGAGGATGTTGGTGCTAAGAAATTTATAGTGGTACATTTCCTAGACTATAAAATGGTGGATTCCAAGACTGTGATAAGTCAAGTTCAAGAGCTTCAAGTTATTCTTCATGATATTCATGCTGAAGGAATGAACGTTTAGGGCATTGATTTCATGGGCCCTTTCCCCACATTTAACGGTTATGAGTACATACTTGTTGATGTGGATTATATTTCCAAATAGGTTAAGGTTGTCCCAATCCGAACTAATGATGCTAATATAGTTGTTAAGTTTGTGAAGGATAATATTTTTAGTTGATTTTGTACATCAACAATTATCATTAGCAATAAAGGAAACCACTTTTGCAACAAGCTATTGGAGGGGCTGTTGAAGAAATATGGAGTTCGACATCGTGTAGCAACTCCATATCATCCTCAAACATCCAGCCAAGTAGAGGTAAGTAATAGACAAATAAAGTCTATATTAGGGAAGACCATACGACCTTTAAGGAAGGATTAGGCGACGAAGCTAAATGATGCCTTATAGGCATACTATACGGCTTTCAAAATACCAATTGGAATGAGCCATTACAAGCTAGTGTTTGAGAAAGTGTGTCACCTTCCTATGGAGATTGAACATAAAGCATATTGTGTCATTAAAGCTTTAAATATGGAGATGAGTGAAGCCGAAGAGGAGCATTTACTCCTATTACAGGAGTTAGAGGAATTGAGGCATGAGGCATATGAGAATGCTAAGTTATACAAAGAGCGAACCAAGCAAGTCCATGACAAACTCTTAATTCGTAAGCCTCTTACCCCTGGTATGAAAGTTCTTCTATTTAACTCTTGTTTTAAACTTTTTCCAAGGAAATTGAAGTCGAGATGGACCGGTCTATTTGAGATAGTGATGGTGTTCTCATACGATGCGGTAGAATTATTAAACCCAAAACTAATGAAAAGTTTAATGTTAATGGACTTTGAGTGAAATCGTACTATTAAGGCATTCCCATAGTTAAAGAGGTGGAAAGTGTGTTTACCCGCATCCCTTGAAGCAATAAACTGAACTTGTCATGCCTCGATAATAAATGTTGCGCTTCTTGGGAGGCAACCCAAGCTCTTTTCTTAAAATTTTTTGTTTTTAATTTGTTTGATTTTAGTTTTGGTTTATTTAATCCACACTCCTATTGCATAGATTTAGGGGTGAAAGAGAAGCGGAAATTTCTTTAGAGGGGTGACAACACTTATATATTGTTACATGAGAGAAACATAGAGCAAGGTAGAGGAGCTTAGAAATTGATTTCAAGTATGTTTAGAGTGTAAACAGTCATCGCTTCTGTGATGAACTATTGCCCAGAGAATGGAACGCTGCTGTTACGGACGTGACGATCATCGTATGCACGACGCTGTAAATCTGCACATGCACCATTACATTCTTTTATTTATTTTTATTTTATTTTTAGGGTTAATTATTGCTTCATTTTTAATTATTGCTTAATTATGCAAACTTATCATTTTATTTACTATTTCATTTTATTTAATTTTTTTATTTAAATGTTTTTTTAATTGTTTTTCTTCTCTATTTTTAATTTTAATTTTATTGTGTTTTATTAAAAAAAATTAAAAAAAAAATTTTTTTACTTTCTTTTCAATAGGACGACTTTCATTTTTTTTTTATTTATCATTTGCATTGATTTCAATTAGGTTAGCTATATCTTATTTCATTATATTTTATCTTCTCAAAAATAAAAAATAAAAAAAATAAACCAGAAGTTGGCAGATCCCTTTCCTCACAAAACCTAACACCCTTCCTCCCTTCTCCTTCCTAATCTCTTTCAACACAAACCCTAGCATCCCAAATAACCCAAACTGCCGGCAACCCAGTCTCCCCCTTTCCCTCCATATACACCACCATTAAACAGCACTTAAGCTCCCCTTCCATCTCTAGCCAACGGTAACAATTCTTCAGTCGGTGATTTCGTTTCCTAACCACCACAATTTTATTTTTATTTTTTCTATTTTTCCCCTACTAGTATTGTTAGCTGCTCTCTCGCCATTCAGTCTCTCTATCCACTACCATCAATGCCTCATCTTAAGAGACAAGTACCAAAAGACAACTCTTACCATAGAGGCTATTGAGGAGCCGCTCCAACACCAGCCTTCAACTGCTTCTCCTCCTCCACTCACCAAAGACAAAGGTAAAGATAAGGCTTCCACCTTTAGCTTGCATCAACCACCCCTGTTGGTGAACATCGCTACCAGGTATGGATCTCCTTTCACTATTTATTTAGAAGTTGAGGGAGAGATGTTTGTAAAAATAAAAACAAGAAAATTTCATGCCCCTAGATTTTTATATTTTTAAGCATTAGCATACTTAGGGAGTTTGGAAAAGTTAAGTCTTTTGCATCAACATTAGGGTGGAGCCCTTTCATTGAATTACATGATCCTAGTTTTTATGAACTAATGGTTGAATTTTTCACTACCTTAGTGGTTGATAAATCTTTTGAAAAGATTAATTTTAATAAACATTGAAAGTGAAGTTAAACTGAGCACCATGACTAAAATTTTTGGGTTTCCAAAATCAAGAGTAAGAAAATTGCCGAGTAGTGGTACTGAATTTCGTTTAGACACAACGTGGACCTTACTGATAGGGAAATATGATTACAATGCAAAATAAAGTTCCAATGTTCATTTTACTATATTTGGTCGAGTCAAGAATAGCAAAGTGTCTATGGTACATCTATATGTGTTATGGTATATCCACAAAAAGGCCCATGTTTGCACGCCTACATTCATTTTTAAGAGCATGTTTCTACACAAGCACATAATAAATCAAAACTGAGTTTGGGGCAATAATCACTGCATTTGCAAAGAAATTCTGCCTCTTTGATCTGACTGTTAACGATTACACTGTGGTTCAAAGCCATGGCAATTTTTGTTGTCTTGCTTTGTAGAAAGAAAATTTGGTGCGTTTAGCTGATGATTGCTTTAAGTGGAAACCACCTAAAAAAGATAAGTCTACCCACTCAGATGATGTTGCAGACTTTGACACCTCTAGTTTGGACCATGCTAAGCCTGAACAAGCACAACATGTATAAGGGAGTAGCGATCCACCCTTTGAGGGATGGAATATGCTGTTGCAGTGCTTTGACACAGTTGATGCTCACAATGTAGAGGTGCAACACCAAATTGCCACAATGTTAGCCCTACACTACATTATGAATGCACAATTGGACACCATGGCAGCCAGTAATAGGGCAATGATAGAAAAGGTCGACGGTATGGATTTCCGACTTAGTCAATTAAAGCAAGTGTTTGCTCAGCATACTCACCAACTCCAACAAATACTTGTTTGACTTCCTCTTCCACCTCAATGACTATTCAGCTCAGGGGGGTATTTCTTTTCAACCATACTTATAACTTATTTATGTCCTAGTTAATGAAATTGAGGACAATGTCAAATATAAGTGTGGGGAAGAGGAATTAACTCCTGAGATATTTTTGTTGCATGATTATTGCTTTTTTTTTTATATATAGCTTTTGTGCATTTTCTTATGATTTGCATGCGATGTATTTGGAATTAATAAGCTTGGTTTTAATCTTTAGTTTCTCACACATAAGTCGATGAAAGAATGTTATACCATGTTATAGTTAGGAAATAAGAACTAAGAATTTCATAATATTTTTAATGCTTTTAGTACACTCTTATTCAAAGGTTTTCTAACTTAGTTATATTTGTTGCTCCTATTATATAAGGTTGGTAATTTAACTTGGTTATGAGTTTGTGCATGTCAATGCAGTACATTAAATCACTAACACTTGCACATACCATATTTACTTTCTTTTGTGAGCTTTTGAGCCACATAAAGAGCACCAATCAATTTTTAGTTCTTCTTGTTTCTTTTTTGTGTATGATTTCAAGCATCATGAGATTACTCTAGAATTTGCGCCCAAATACTGATTAAGACTATATTTTTATTACCAAGACACTTAAATGATAGAAGTAATTAGGATTAACCCTTTTTTGGCTTGCTTTTGTAGCCTACCCAACTTAATTCCTTAGTTAACCCCATTGAGCCTTTACCTTCTTTCTTGTTTTAACCGCATTTTGTTTACCCAATTAAGCCTAGTTTTTTATTTTTCCTTTCTTTATGATCCGTGATCACAAGTATTAGTAAATAATTAGAAGCTTTTACATAATACTTATACTTTCCTTAGCGTGTGCTTATGGTTAACTAAAGTGAGTGCATGATTATGCTTAAGCAATAAAGTGGTGATCAATTATCTCGATGTTTTTACAAAAAAACAAAAAAAAAAAGAAAAAAAAGGAAAAAGAAAAAAAAAGGGAAAAGAAAGCAAAATAAAAGAAAAATAAATAAATAAATAAATCACTAGCATAAATGTTTGAAGTGGTAATCATCAAGCCTATGGTGTTGTGTTGTACTGCATATTTGTATTTCACATGATGGACTCATTTTGATAGCTATGGAATAAAAACTTGATGTTAATCAAATTGTTAGCTCGTAAGTGCACGAACCAATTGTAGATTGATAAGACACTCACGAGATCATTCTCTCACAGAATTGCTAGCTTAAATTCTAACTAATCAAGTTTACCACCAAACATAACAAAATAATCCTAAACATACTAATCCAATTTTGATGAGATTAAAGGTAATAAAATGAACTAAAATGGCAATTAAACTGTTAAATTTATCAAACAAGATGTTGAGGTATTTGGTTTTGCATCCCCTAATTTACATTCCCTTGTAACCAATTAAGTTTAATGAATTATAATTCCACGACAATCACCCAAGTCATTAACTAACCAAACCAATGGATTAATCAATATTCACTTCAATTTTGAGGTCAAATTAAAGGTGATGTTTCTAATAACTCAACCCTATGATTTTCATTCTAAGGTCAATAATTGGTTGCCAACCAATTATCACATAAGAAATTAAAGAAGAACAATTGAACTGAAATGGAAATCAACTTTCATTAAAGAGAAAAATAAACAGGGTTATTACAAGTTGGGGTTGCTCACTAAGCACCCTTAAAGGAATTAGCCCAACATTACTATAAAAGTGCTCATGTCCATAGTAATATTTAAGCAAAACATTACAATAGCAAAATAAAGAGAAAAAAAATTGCTTGCTTCCCTAAGAAATTGCAGCAACTCAAACTTGGAGAAGGTTGGTCTTCTATCTCGCAAGCCAAACTCGAAAACAACTTCAAAAAGGCTCGATAATCATCTCTAAATGAATGAACAGTGCTATCTTCAACAATTCCCCCACTTGTTCTCAAAAAATCAGCAGTAAGAATAACCTAACAAAAACATAGCAGCAACGAAGAAACAAAAAATAGAGGAAGCTGAGAAGAGAGAAACCTAATTTCTAAAAAGACCTATTTAAATATTCAAGACTCCTATTTTATGTTAAATTCTCTCTTTCTATTGTTCCCCCATCCCCCTAGGTGGCTTAAAATCGCTCCTTTGGGGTCCCAAGAATCCAATTCTAACTCAACTTCCTCTATTTAGGCGTTTTTAATCAAGTTACTGCAATCCCAGGCATCACGCGCGCAATGGCCATTGCGGGCGTGATGAAAACTACCTTAGCTGGAACTTGTGTTGTCGCACCCGTAATAGTAGTTTCACTTCTCATGCTTCATTACAGCATCGTGTGCGTGATGGTCTTCACATCTACGATGGTAAAATTACTCCTTCTCATGAAAATTCACACCCAAAAGACTTTTAATTGCTTCCAACTCCTTCTTACACCTAAAAACATGAATTTACACATCATAAGTATGTAAAATCAAAATAAAACATATACTAAATATTGAAATTACTCAATAAAACATATACTAAATAGACACATATCAAACTTCCTCACACTTAAACATTGCTTATCCCTAAGTAATACTTAAACGTAAAGCAAAACACATCTATTATGCAGTCATGCTCTAAAAATAGAATTAACTATACGATTCGCAAGTAAATCCATAAACTCAGCTCCTTCCTTAGCAATCCCTAAGTCTCACTAACATACCAACCATGCTAAAGTTGAAATAATATAACTAATCATACTCAGAACTATTTTAATACTCATTTCACACTCAAATTCATAAATAATCTAACTCAATCACAATGTTACTCCACATGTATAATAGAAAGTAATTGAACCAAGCCACCTAACATTAAACACAAGTGCATCAAGTTCCCTTCCACTTAGCTTCTCACATCTCTCAATTCTCGCAAGTGTTTAAGGTAATATCCCAAACAAGCTCTCATTCACAACATAATAAGTACTTCCATAGGTTTGCACCCCTAATCCAATTGCCACTGTCGATAATATCACCGAGACTCACATCAAGAGGTCTTTACAGGTTGTAAAGGCGCTAGTAGATAAAGAAATGGGTTGAAGTCATGCAAGATAGCATGAAATCCTTGCATGAGAACAAGACTTTTGAACTGGTGAAGCTGCCAAAAGGCAAGAAGGCTTTGAAAAACAAATGGGTGTTTAGAATCAAGTATGAAGAGAATAGTTCTCATCCGAGATTCAAAGCCAGATTGGTTGTCAAGGGGTTCAAGCAAAGGAAAGGGATTGACTTTGATGAGATTTTCTCACCAGTTTTGAAAATGACATCTATTCGTACAATGTTAGATTAGCAGCAAGTCTCGACCTGGAGATTGAGCAAATGAATGTTGAAACTGCATTCGTACATGGTGATTTGGAAGAAGAGACATATATGGAGTAGCCATAGGATTTCAAGCACAAGGGCAAAGAGGACTATGTTTGTAAACTGAAGAAAAGCCTCTATGAATTGAAGCATGCACCGAGATAATGGTATAAGAAGTTTGAGTCTGTTATGGAGGAGAAAGGCTACACGAAGGCTACTTCAAACTATTACGTGTTTATGCATAAGTTTTCTAACAAAGATTTTATTATTCTTTTGCTCTATGTGGTTGATATGCTAATTGTTGGCCGGAATAATTCTAGAATTGATGGCTTGAAAAAGCAGTTAAGCAAGTCTTTTTCCATGAAAGACTTAGGGCCAGCAAAGCAAATTCTTGGCATGAAGATTATTAGAGACAAGTGCCAAGAAGTTATAGTTGTCACAGGTGAAGTACATTGAGAAATTACTTCAGAGATTTGAAATGGACAATACTAAAATCGTTAGTTGTTCTCTTGCTAATCACTTTAAGCTCGATTCCACATAGAGCCTTCTACAAATGAAGAGAAGGAAGAGATGGACAAGGTTTCATATGCTTCAATAGTGGAAAGTTTGATGTATGACATGGTGTGCATATGGCCAGATATTGCTCATATAATTGGAGTTGTGAGCAACTTCCTTTCAAATCTTGAAAAGGAACATTGGGCTGCAAAGTGGATCTTGAGGTATCTACGAGGTACTTCCAAAATATGTATATATTTTAGAGATACCAAACATGTATTGGTTGATACATAGATATAGATACGGCTGGCGATGTAGACTCGAGAAAGTCTACTTCAAGTTACTTGATCACTTTTGCAGAGGGAGATGTGTCATAGCAATCAAAATTATAGAAGTGTGTTGCACCGTCAATTATTAAAGCAAAGTTTATTGCAGCAACTGAAGCTTGCAAAGTGTTGCTATGGATGAAGAAGTTCTTGAATCAATAAGACATATACTAGTTATTCTATGATAGCTAGAGTGTTATTCATCTTAGGAAGAATGCCTCCTTTCACTCAAGATCAAAGCATATTGATGAAAGGTATCACTAGATCAGAAATATGATGGACAAGAAGTTACTACAGCTTGAAAAGATCCACACAAAAGAAAATGGATCAAACATATTGACAAAATTTATACCAAGATTGAATTTAATTTCTATTGGCTAGCTATATGAATGGTGGAGCACCCTCATGTAGTCGGGAGGGGGAGATTTGTTAAGGTGGATCCCTCCTTATGTAGGGCCCACCACCATTTATTTAATAATAAAAAAATAAAATGCAATTAGACCAATTTTTGGCCAATTTTGATTGAACCAAAGATTGGCTTTGGTCAAATGGAACCAATTCTTCTTTGCCTATAAATAGTTGAATCCTTAAGCAATTAGACACTGCAAATTAAGAAGAGTAATTGGGCAATGAGAGAATTAGCAAAGGAAGGTTTCCTTTGATGAGTGATTAGTGAGAGAGTTGGTCCTGAGAATTTTCTCATAAAGGGTGTAGCGACAAAAATAGCGAAAAAAATATTTGGGATGTTTTTGGAAAACACTTGAGTGTTACTATTTTTGGATTTATCTCATATTTTTATATTGCCTCTATCTATTGTCTAGGGAAGACTCTATCTTTTATATCCATTAATTTTTATTAGTGGAAGAAAACTTTTTGGAATTTGTCTAGAAGACGTAGCCCAAATAAAATGGTGAACTACATTAAATTGTTGTTGTTATTTTTGCTGATTATTTTTATTCCATATTTATTTTATTATTTTACTCATTAGGTCAACACTTTCTTACCTAGGGGTTTAATAATTTGGGATTTGGACACAAATCCCCTATTCTGTAAGGTAACTTAAAATTTTAACTCCTATAAGTTTTATTTCTACCAACACCTCAATTTTTTTTCCTAATTTTTCTTTCTTCTTCTCTCTCTTCTCCTCTCTTTCTTCTTCTTCATTCTCTTTTCCTTATACCACAACTAACTTCATCCATCATCCAAACGACCTCTGATCATTACAAAACTTGAATCACAACTAGTTTTCTACCTCCTCATCACTTTAGTAACATTATCTTTTCCAAAATTCGACTAGATTTATGAGATCAACAAGGAGAAATTTGCGCACTAGGGCTGCCCTTTTCGATTCTTTTTTTTTTTTTTTGCTTTCTTTTTTAATTTTAATACTAGAAATGAACTCAAAGGACTGAAAAACCTTGGATTGGACAATTTGAGATCCAGGAACCACCGTATGAGGGCTAATCAGGAAACAAAAAGTCGCGCATCAAGGCTGCCCTCTTTAGTTATCCTATTTCCTAGCTTCCTTTCTCAAATCTAACATAAAAAATGGACTCAAATGGTCAAAAATCATGGACTACAAAGCTTAAGCTCTGGGAACTGCCGTTTAAGGGTTGATCAGGAAATAAAAAATTGTGCGTTAGTGTACCCTTTATATTTTTCCTATTTTCCAGCTTCATCTCTCAAATCTAACACTGAAAATGGACTCAAATAGTCGAAATACCTTAGATTAGACAATTTTAGCTCCAGTAACCACCGTTTGAGGGCTAATCAAGAACAATTAATTCACTTGCTGTACACATAACATACATGTAGCTAACATATAATGTTTTCTACAAAAATAAATTCAAACTGCAACATATGTTATAACTTGATTATACATAAACTATATGTATATTATATGTGTTGATAGATATAACCCATATATAGTCAACATATAATAAACGTATAAGACATTTGTCTTCTATTATTATTATTATTATTATTATTATTATTATTATTATTATTATTATTATTATTATAACATTTTGGTATTTTAAAAGATTTATTATTATTGTTATTATTATAAATTATAATAATAATTTGGACACCGATTGTTCAATATGCACATTTTGAAACCAAATAAGACGTATTAATTGAAAATCTAGTGCATTAGTGATCGAAATAGTGCTGGAATGACTGAAATCTAATTTTGGATCTAATAAAAGTGTGAAATTAAAATGCAAATTTTTATCAATAATTAATCGAGCAGAATCGAAAATCAGAGTTCAATCGTAATAATATAATTTTTTGCTCTATTGTTCAAATGGTGAAACCGAGAGAATTGTTATGTAAAATAAATTATAACATAAATAATGATGCATTTAATTATAGGAAAATAATTATTTTAGGGCTTAAAATTGAAGGAATTAGAATATAATTATGGATTAAATTGTAAAAAGGAAAAAAATGAGGACTAAATTCAAATTTGATACAAATAGTAACTAAACAAAATTAATTAAACTAATTAATATAACCCACCAATGCATGTCTCCCATTTGGAGAACATGTAAAAATTATTTCTTTTTTTATGTAAGTGAGGTGACAAATTTTAAAGAAATAAGAATTTTTTTTTTTTTTTTAAACTTTTCTTCTTTTTACCTGTCCACTATCTCTCTGTCATCACTTCCATTCTTTCTTCTTCTATTCTAATCCAAGCCTCCCTTTCTCATCACCCCCTTCCTTTCTTCTTTTATTCTAACCCAAGCCTCTCTCCTATCTAATATTATTTCATTTCTATTAAAATCTCAAAACTCTATTGCTACGTTGATCTGTTCATTTGGTGCAATAAATTGATTTGGTTTTTTTCTTTTTCGTTGTTTCAATCATAATTACAGGTTTAATATTTTAGAATTTTGTGAATAAATTGAGTTATGATTATTGATTGCTTTCATATTTGTTTTGTATTTTATTACTTATTTTTGCTTCCTATCGGTAAAAATGCGCATAGTTGACATGCATGAGCCTAATTATTTCAAATTCTGAGTAATGAAGTTTGTTTAAAAATGGCTTTGTGGTAGTTTTCTCTGAGTAGCATCGGGATTTAGCGAATGAGGAAGAGGTGGTAGAGGAAAGTGGGAATATTTGCAAAGCATGTGAAGCCCTAAACCAAATGGGAGGACTTGGAAAAAACTAAAATGAGAAAAGTAAAGGAAAAAAAAAACATGAAAGAGGTGTGAGGAAAATAAACGACACTGTGGTATTTGAAGAAAAATTCTTAAAAATGGAGGATCTAATCTCATTACCTCTAATATTTTCCATAGAAATATGTGGGGGCATTTGCTGTTGGCTTAATTAACTTCCAAAATCAAGTGGAGGTTACCGTCTTTTTGATTTTTTCTTTTTATATTATTTTTAATTGCCTTTTTATATTATTTACTTTTTAATTATTTTAACTTTAAGTTAGCAATAATATAATAACTTCCTTCAATTTTTTTTTCATCAGGCAGTTTCATATTATTTACTATAATAATTATCAACTAAAATAATTACAAAAATCTTTTAAAATAATTTACAATGGGTAAATGTTGACCTATCATCAATATTACTTAAAAATAAATATTATACAACTTTATAAACATAAATATGACATCGAGTACTACACATTTTACAGGATCATTTAACAAGTTTAGACAATTAATTTATTCCACTTACATAAAAAATAAATATTTTTAAAAATAATTTATAATAAATAACTATATACATATTAAATATACAACGAAAATAAACATACAATATTACATAACAAACAAAATTACACATCAAAATATACATAAAATAAAATATCAAAAATAATGTCTACATACCTCAAGCAGCTCTTTTACTTTTTCTCTTTTTTTTTTTTACTTGTACTAATAATATGCATATAAAATAATAGTCAATATAAAAATAAAAAATTATTATAAATCAATACATGAAATTTTTTTGAAAAATAAACCTTACAACACTTATAAGTTTGTAGAACTTCTCTTAAAAAAATATCACAAGAAAATTTTTTTCTATTTCTTCCTACTCTCTTTGTATTCTCTTCCTCTTCTTTTTTCTTTCCTTAGACGTAAAATGCAAGTGAGTGTATGACATTCTAATAGTGGGATATTTAATAGTGGAAGTGAGAGTTATTGTTGTTGGGATGAAACCATGCATATCACATATACAAATGTAACAGAATTTAAAATTTTGTAATCTCAAATTAATGGAACAACTTAAGTAGTCATAACCAATTATCCAACTATAGAAGGTTTGAATAAAATTACCTTTTGTTAGAGCTTCCATTCTTTGTTTCACCTTACCGAATTGTCACAAATCACAATAATCTTTCTTATGATCACCTCTAACGATAGTACACGCGAATGATATGAGGAGAAAAACCTTTTTGGTTATGAGTTTTGCACAACCTCTTGTGCTAGCAAGAGAAGATGCAAGGGAGAGGGAAGAACGAAAACACTTTTATTTTTTATGAGCAGTTATGTCAGAATGTCAGAAAATAGACTAGTTATAATTCTTGAGTAATTAGGATTCGGAACCCTCACTCAAAGAATTCTAATTAGATTAGATTTCCTATTATGATATCGGTCTCAATCGAGACACCTGTCCAGGTCGGGAAATGTCCAAATCGGATGGTTTCCGGTCGTGACATCTCATGTCCCAATTGGGAACAAGTGCAATTATGGTCCAGTAGCAAATGCTGATCGAGGCATGTATGTCCCTACCGTGACCTTCGTCCCGCTCGGGAATGTACCATTCTCGAGCAGAAAACTGCCTAAACCAAACTTTTCTCTCTCCGTTTGGATCCAATTCAATGACCCATTTTACTTTATTTTTGCACCTTCAATGCATATGACCCATTAGGCTTTCGGCTATATTGGCCACTCAGATCAACACTTGATCTTGAGTAAGTCATGAATGGTATCTAGTAATACATCATGACCTCTAATTGACCGGAAAATCAGTGGTTTCACTACGAATATTTCCATAAGCAATAGCTGTGCAATTCGTCTTTTTACTCTCATTGTACCTCACTCGGTTCAGAGCATGGTCTAAGTGTCAACTCCCACTAGATTGACTATGTCACATATAGTCCAAGTGATGTTAGTACTTGTCATTGAGACTCATTACTCATAAAGATATATCTCTGAAGACCTTCTTTAAGGAAATCCTACTTTGACCAAAGTTTCTCAAGTAATGATTCCAACAAGTGACTGTGGATATACTCTCCTTCTAATATGAGCGGTGAATCTTCTATTAACTACCCAACTATCTTCGAATACTTCAAACTGTACCCAATCACCACCCTATGAGCAACCTCTCTAGAGACAATAAGGAATGGAGTCAAAGTACATGATCAGTATCCAATATAACCTTGAGCACCTCAAATCCAAGGATATTTGCACAATGGCTATGATAAAATTATCATTGACATA
Source organism: Balakata baccata (assembly GCA_949630135.1). NCBI lineage: Eukaryota > Viridiplantae > Streptophyta > Magnoliopsida > Malpighiales > Euphorbiaceae > Balakata > Balakata baccata. The sequence continues at coordinate 2,645 of CATIWF010089433.1, read as the reverse complement.
TGTTTAGAATACCCATATGATGATTTCATAGTGGATCTTTGATGTACTTGACTGTTTTAACAAGTATCCACATGTTAACTCTAAACATCTCATGCTTATAGCTTACGAGAACTACTATTTGATTCAATCAAAAAGTAAAATATGTACTAGCCTGTTTAGATCAACGATATCCCATCTCATTAATTTTATGGCTATGAATGATTTAGATATACATATAATTGCACATAATCACTGGTTTAAGTGTTGTTCTTAAGCACTCTAACCCTTCCACCAGTCTAATTAGCAAAAAAAAGGCATTGATAAGGAAAAAAGTTTGAGTTTGGCATAATTTAGTAATTTTTTTAAACATATTTAAGTAAAAAGCCCATTTTTTCTCTCTCTCTCCTCTTCCTTTTCTCTTATTTCTTCTTTACAAATCGATTTTTCTAATGAAAAAGAAGAATAAAGAATAAATAGGGACATCAATTCTTCTATTGTGACAAAAATGAAGAGAAAGAGAAGCATATGAAGAAGAATAATAATAAAAAGAAAATGGTGAAAAAGAAGAAATAGCAGCAGAAGCAACAACGACAACATGAAAGAAAGCAAGCAGTGTCACTTCATCAAATGTTTGACCGGATAAAAAGAGCTTTCATATTCATAATTTCTTGATCAAGAAGAGGGCCACAACTTATTAGCTCAGTAATTTTTTTTTTTTTTTTGTTCTTTCTTTTCGTGAGGAAATTTGATTTGCAAAGATGAAAGAAGAGGAAGCGAGGGGAAAAAGTAAGAAGAAAGAGAGAAAAAGAAAATAAATAAAATATATTTTTAATAGAACTGCTATGTGTCAACTAATAATTGGATACATTTAATATAGTCAACATATTTAATCTATGTTAACGCCAATTATTCTATTGTCTCATTCAATATGAGTTTGAAATTACCAAAATATAAGTGCTCAATTTCTAATTTAAGCATAGGATTTTAATTCCAAAACTTGAATTAAGAAGCCCTATAGGTTTGAAAAAATTGAATCAAAGATGTGCAAAAATCAAATCAAACCAAAAGTTACTAATCTATTTAGAATCATATTTTTATTCAGATTGTTTAAGATGGCAGTATTCCCGAATTTCACCAAATCTTATTTAATTTGATGATTGCTGGAGTTCAAATTCTATGTACTGTTTAAGTGAGTACAAATACAATTTACTGCCAGAAAATTTGGGATGCATGGTTTTCTATTTGAGTGAAGAAATTCATAGAAATAATTTAGGGTCTATTGAATTGGTGCTTTTGAAAGCAATATCCTATTTGTCCATTGTTCAAAAAGGCAAGAGAAGTTGTGTGTGATTACTTGAGTTTTTTTTTTATTATTAATTTTGTAAAGCTTTTTGTAAATTGTATATGTTATATGTTCTATTCAATTTTGCAGAAGAAATTAGTATTATTAATAAGATACAAGCTCATAATGCTTATTTATGAATTGAGGTTGAAGATGACAGGCCGTTGTTAGTTTAGGTTGTTCATGAACATGACCCTCTAGGAAGAGATGTTGAACTTTTTCGCCGCCATATAATAGTATTTTTTAAACATAGCTCGGATATATTTATGTATATTTTTATTTTTTATCAATTCTGTTTAATAAAGAATACCTTATATATATCTCACATATATTAGTTATATATTGCAAATAACTGATTAAAACAATGGTTTTTAATTATTGAATAAAAACAATTCATGTGTTATATGTATATTATGTGTTGACTATATAAGGTTATATCTATCATCACATATAACATACACATAGCATATGTATAACCAAATTATAACATATATTGTAGTTTGCATTTATCTCTGCATAAAACATTACTCCCTTTGTCCGGAAAAAAATAGGTTTAGTTCCATTTTATTCGCATATTAAGAAAATTAGTTAGTTTAGTTAAATTAATAATTTTTGCTTATTTTCTTTCCAAAAGCACTCAATTGATTATTATCTTGGAAATGCAACTCAATAGTACTTTTATAAATATTAACAAATTTTAAGACTAATTTAAAACAATAGTCAGAAAAAAATAATTTTTTATTGATATAAGTGATGACATGACAAGGATAAAATTGTAATTGAGTATAATAACTACACTTTAAAAAAAGAAAGTGGTCTATAATTTCTGATGGATAAAAATGGAAAATAAGCCTATTTTTCCTGAATAGAGGGAATATATGTTAGCTATATGTAGGTTATATATACAGTGAATGAAGTAATTGTTTCCAATCACCCTCAAACAGTAGTTTCCGAAATTCAAATTATCTAGTTTAAAATTTTTTTACTATCTGAATCCGTTTTTTTATGTTAAATTTGAGAAATGTTAACCACCAGATAAAAACAGTTTCTTTTAAAAAAAGATGACTAGAACTTTTTATTAACCAACGGATAAAAATAGAAATAAAATTTTTGTAATTAATATTTCCGAAAATTTTAATAATCTACGGTAAGATTTGAAATTTTCTATAAAATTAGGAATTTCTGTTTAAAGCCCTTTTTATATCAGGTTTTAAATATTTAATATATAAAATAATTTAATTGTATTTAGATCATTGATAATAATTTATTATTAATTAAAAATATTTTATTATTATTATTTTTGTTTACTTAATTAGTTTTTATA